>NAGG01000137.1:0-84361 GCA_003031705.1 Calonectria naviculata | reverse complement strand
GATCTAGTGCCCCCCCCCCCCCGGCGAATCTGCCATGTAGCATATGGCAGTTGGCAGCTCTCTCTGTCCCAGCGACCAGTCTAGATGTGGCCTCGGCTCCGCAAGCTGAGGGTGCAGGTGGATCCGCAACTAGGCCGCAGATAGGCATGAATCCGGGCCAACGGCGATTGGCGTGAAATTGCTAATCCTTCAACGCCCTTTGTTCCATTGGAGGCTGCGGTCGGACGCCTTGCTCCCGTCCATCTGATACATGCCAGGGTTCTCCCACGAGCGGGGATGAGGATCCCGCCTGGCGCGTCCCCTACTGCGCGGCCAATGAGGCCATTGCTCTCGGGCCGGGATGTCATGGGCACGGGCGGACGAACTATTTTCTGAGGTGTGCCAATCCTCACACGTTCTGGGTCCTTCCCGGCATCTTGGTCGACGCTACACTATCTCGACCATCCATCGCTTCGCAACCGACGCCTCTTGGGTCTAGACGCACTGATGGTACGCATACGCGTTGCAACGTTGGTTGTGCGGGGTAGCATTACTAGACAGGACAGGGCAAGTTGGGAGCAACAGGTCTAAGTGTCGTTGAAGTAATAAATACTAGGCCCCGTCGTCTGCCCTAGTAACTATGTTCTTCGTCCGCTAGTTGTTCAGAATCCTCGCTGTCTGTTACGTATTCTGTTTGTCTCTATAGCATTCGTTGCCAACATCCTGCCCTCGCATCATTTACAATGGCCGAAACTTTCGAACACATCGACCGCAAGTCGCTATATACAAGCCTGGAGGCCCGCATAGACTATTTACATCGCTTTCTCGACTTTGACGAGAGTAAGTAGATGTCCCGTTACTTGCTTCTGTTGTCACAATCTGGTTGAAAAGTGTCCTTTCTCACACGTGCCCATCTTTAGATGACTTAGAAGCTTTGGCGTTTGGGTCCAAGTTTGTCAAGGATTTGATCCCTGCTGTTGTCCATGTTGTGTATCAGAAGCTCCTCCAATTCGACATCACTGCTCGGGCATTTCACAGTAGAGATACCCGCTCTGACGCGCCTTTTGAAATCGTCCTTGACGAAAATAGTCCTGAGCTCATGCAGCGCAAGACATTTTTGACTTCCTATCTCACAAAGATCTGCTCAGATCAATCAAAAATGGCCTTTTGGGAATACCTAGATCAAGTTGGGTAAGTTCTGTGACGGTCTTTGGCATTAATTCATGCCAAGTTGAAGTATACCTGCTAACCTCATTCCCTAGAGCCATGCATACTGGGCTAAATAGAAGAAAGCCTTTGAATGTGGAGTACATCCATATCAACGCCACTCTATGCTTGATCCAGCATGTGCTGACTGAAGCAATCTTATCCCATAATGCCTTGCCCATGTCCAAAAGGACGTCCATGGTAAAGGCACTGAGCAAAGTCATCTGGATACAAAACGATCTTTTTGCAAAGTGGTACGTAAGAGACGGCGAGGAGTTTACAACGGGGCAGGCCGCCGCAATGTCTAATAAGTTCGATGCAAACGGCGAATCTGAGAAAATATCCGCTTGCCCATTTAGCGGCATCACAAAGAGTGTTGAAGAGATAAGCATTAGTAAATGATTGGCAGGTAGAGCATGGGGTAATGTGTAAAAGTATCATAGCTCGCCAGTTGCGGCTGTATGGACAATGAGTTCCAGGCTGTTCAGGGAGGCAATAAATTTTATATCTGGGAGCAGGAGTTCCTTAGTCTTCGCAAACTTAATGGAAAATGGAGCCCTTGATCTATTGTAACGTCCTTTCTAGGCCTTGCAAATATCTGGTCACCGTTCCTGCTTTGTCCTTATCCACCCAACCCCCTCAAAATCCGTAATCCAGGCGTTGTCCTGCTTATCTATCAAAACATTATGGGGCTTAACATCTCCCCAAACGCCCCCCGCTCTGTGCAGTGCATGCACTACCTTCTTCACTTGTGCTGCCCATTTCTCTCTGAGCTGAGGCTTTGCATTAGTTTCGATTGCTTGAAAAAGGGTGCCAGAGTTGTCAATGTAATGCAGTAGTAGGCCTGTGGTGGTCCATGCTGACAGTGACTCTGGTTGGCATTTTGTTCAATGCGTCCGTCCTCTGGGTTTAAGAAGCACACCTCGATTTCAGATGGGTCAAAGAAGTCGGTCCATGTCTCCAAATCATCCAGAATAGTTTCATCCAGCCAGGTTCCTCGGGCCCGGTGATGTTGGCCAGCTCGATTCGTGACTCATTGCTACCATGAGTCAAGATGGACTCTGTAGATAGGTTCACAAAAAATATATAGCACAGTCATTGTTGGGAGCAACAAACGGTGAGCCGGTCAGCCCCGCGCATGCCTGGCTTTGTCCAATCAATTCTCGAGTTGATGGTAGCGTCTACTGCAAGCACGAGGTCCGGTGTGATCCACTTGCAGTGCTGACCTCATGAATGGTTTCTCCTTGATTAAAAAACCTGGATCGTATTTCTGTATCGGCCTAGCGAAGATGTCAAGGTTCTGGGTCGGGACAATGTGCTAGTTCGGTGACCATCCCGGGTATCAAGTAAAAAAGAAAAGAACAGGATCCGGAAAATTGAATCACAGTAGTCATGCAATATCACCAGAAAAGAGGGCCTTCAAAGAGGTCACTTTAGAAATGTGCCGAAAACCATTAATTGAGACCAAACTCCACTGGCTCTCTGGTGTTGGGACCAGTGGCCTTTCCCCCTTCCCGGTGTTGCGACCAGGCCAACTACTTATGCAACCATAACCATAATTCATATCTCCCTAAGCCAATTTCTGTCATCTCTTGCCCCACCATAGTACTGCAACCTCTAATTGTTGAACACCTTGTCGTTGATCGCGAGGACCAAAGCCAAATAGTCCTGGTTGTCCAGGTAGTCAATGTACACAACATTAGGGAACGCCTTAGGACCAACTTCCGGCAGTAGCTTTGAGAACAGCTGCTTATTGCATGTGTAGGCGAGCGTTCGGATCGGCTTCAGAAACGAGGTAACCTTGATGGCAAAGGTGCCAATATTCCCGTCCCAGGATGGGACCTGTTGCGTCAGAGTCCAAGAGAGCAGGAAAAGTCGCTTGTCATTGGCAACCATGTGGCTCTTCATCTTGTTAAGCTGGTCGTTGACCATGACAACAGCATCGTCCTTGTCGGAGTACTCGTTGCGAATGTTGAGCTGCGATGGCTTGTAAAAGCCCTTGCTCGCATACTCGCCGAAGTCGAGACCCTCGTTTTCCATGACACACACAACAGCTGCCTTGCCGTTGCCGATGAAGTCATCTAGCTTGAGGAGACTAAGGTCATTAGCCTTTGACTTGTCTTGAACAATGTACAGACGCTCAATCTTCAACAGCTCCTTCATGAGCGCGCGCCACTCGTCGTTGTTGAAGTCTCGCCACTTATCAGCATCAGTTTGGAGAGTGTGAGAGAAGTTCAGGATGATAAGCTCCCCGCATCGCTGTGTGAATTGGTTGACAGCGCTGATGATGCTGGACAAGGATTCACCACGGCCACCGATCTTGCCGGAATAATGACCGGTCCACAGCTGGCCTCCAGAGTATTGAGGTCTGATATCAAAGTATCGAGAGCCCAATGCAAGCTGTCCCCAGACGGAGGTCGATTGACAAAGAACGTAATCATTGATAACGCCGCCTGGCACGTCGGTGTGGGACACGGTAGACATGCCTGAGTCGTGGGTACCGAGCATGCAAATCTGCGACAGGGGCCGCTGACCGAGAGTGGCTCTGCTCTGCTGCATCCAGTCCATGGGAGGGTTGGAAGTGTGGAAGCTTCCCTTCTTTCCCGAGAGCACGAAGTTGACGGTGCCATCGTGGCGCCAGCCCAGAGTGATTTTCGCGCCACGAGGATTGTTGGCCGCCTCCAGGCCGGTAAGTTCGACCCAGATGTTGGATGGCTTGTCACGAACTTCAATCTTGAAGGTGCAATCCGTTCCCTCTAAGGAGTACGTAACTGATCCGTTGGTGTCTGAGCGGTTCTTGAAAACACCCTGGTTGAATTCGACGTAGGTGCTAGGTACGGTTGCTATGGAATGATCAGTTTTCGGGATTTCCTTCATCAAGATCGGAATCTTGAACTTACATGGCTCAATGACTTCGGGAAAGTTCCAGGAATGCATCTGATAGCTGCCCTGGGCTGTACGTCTCCATCGGTACGGCGTACCGTTGACAAGAGCGACAGATCCACCTTCACCCATTGTGTCGTAGTTGGAACAGAATATTGTAGAGTATTATAAAAGATTGCGGAATATGTTGCAGAAAGCTGTGAACTGAAGAGTGTAGAAGATGGTTTCTTGTTTTTGAAAGCTAGATAATGGTCATTCTCTGCTATATATATTCGAATTTACTCACTGCCAAAAAAACAAATCCAGCCATCACGGTTTGCCTGTAGCATGTCTGTCCAGTGTTCTAGATCGAGTGAATCACATACTCAGCTCTGAGCTAAAGACTGGCGTTCGGTTGACGGACCTTTTTGGACGGGAGGCTGACTACCGAATGAACTATTGATTGAACTACCATAAAAACAGGCAAAATGCGACCGAGTCACTGAGACACGTCTCCATAATTTCGCAGGAGGCTTGCGCTTACCCAGCCAATCAAGCGCACCCAAAACCCATTAAACATTAGAAAAAAGCAAAACTTGTTCCCCACTGCACAGTCTTTGAATCCCAGTTCACAAGTTACAGACTAAACGCAGCCCATGTCAAGCAATATGGAAGCTTCGAGGCTTATCGGGCTCAAGCCTAGGCCCGTTTCTCGGCTCATGTGGCGGCGATGCTCAGCTACACATTTCACATCACCCTAGACCACAAAGAGGCTCGGGTTTCCGTAAATCAGATAGCGTCTGCGGGGTGTTCTTTTAGCAGGCCGGCAACGGACTGGGATGCTAACAAGTGATGCTGACCGCTCTTTGATAGCTTACCATAGTATGCATCAATATCTAAGGATTGAAACCTTACCTGCTGCGGTTATGCTGGCGGAGTAGCTACTGCATAGAATGTTCGCGAGAATTTCATACTCGGGCATTGATTCCTGATCAAGGCAATAAGCGCCACATTGGCGAATTGATAAGAAACAGCCACCGAAACAACACATTGCATACAGATCACATTCGTAGTTGCAGTGCCCAGATCTTACCAAACACGACGTATCGTGCCTAACTATTAGATACAATGAGCTCTGATAATTACCCATCAAGTTTAAAACGGTAACTTCGACGCTAAAAGGAGGAGCAGGACTGATCTGTTTGGATTATGAAGCCATGGGTATGATTGGAATGAAAAGGGATAACTTCAGCTTATAGTGAAGCTAAATTAAAATCGATGTGGATTTTCCTCGGATATAAAAAGGGCTGACTTGACTTGAGACCAACAAGCTGAGCGACTCTACCTGTACACTTGAATCCTTTATCAGTTTTTCAGATCCGCTAGTATGGCCACGAGCCCACTTACACGTCGCTATGGTAGAAGTTCTGGTCTCATCACTGTGGTCTAAAATGCTGTTTAGGAAGTTGACATGCACGCAAACACTAAACACGCAAGAAACGTAATGGAGAGAACTATGGTGAGCCGAAACCAACATATCTTTTCCCGGTAGTCGAGTAAAGCTGTTTTTATTCTCTCAAGTTTGTTGCAGAGACAGCCTTGTCAATAGAGAGTTGGTCAACACGTCAATGCACATAAGTTAGACGATGCTAAAGTGGGGGGGAAATCATCGATCTGCCCCTGCGATCCAGCCAAAATCCATGGTAATCTCCAGAGACAGCCTTATGCTATTACCAATATAGCGGGAGAAGCACCGACTGTAGCCTATTACAATAGACTAGTCACCGTTGTAGCACAACATCTAACAACAATCGTAGTAAAAGCGATTGGTTAGTGTCACACGCCCGTATATTGCGGAATGGCGAATGTCCGGCGGCAGAAATAAGCAAGCACCTACCTGTCCCTTTGACTGCGGTAAGCCTCCACTAATCGGTCGCCCGACCAAAATAAGAGAATAAGAAATATAATTCAACTCTGTATACAATAGATAGCAATTACCACTGATATTAGAGTATATTTAGCTACAGAAATGTTTTATTCTTATTTTAGAGAGCTTTAGTTAGCAACGTATCTTGAGAGATAGCTGGGTGGAGGCTTACCACAGTCAAAGGGATAGTTTCAGCCACAGTCGCCAGCCACAGGCCATATTACATGACATGAATTTAAATTGTGATTGTAATTTACAATTACATTTACAAGAATTCAAATTGTGATTGTAATTTACAGTTACAATCACAATTGCCTTTTATGTTAGATATGACAGCCTACTTCTCAACCTCAAGCCTCCCCGACCGACTCTTACTCCTAAATATTCTAGTTCACGGCGAAAAAAAAACAGCAAAACAGCATAATGGATCCGGTTACAGCCTTCCAACTGGCAGGTACTGTCCTCCAATTTCTTGACACAGGTTCTAAGTTGGTCAATCTTGCTTCCAAATTTTACCATAATGAACAGGACTACGGACAGGAGACACTTTACAAAATCACTCTTGATCTGGACAATATTGTAAAAGCTCTCCAATCTTCCCCAGGCACAAGTCCCACTGTGCCGATTGACAAGTGGAATGATGGGATTTTGCAATTGGCCAGCGATTGTGAAAAAGCCTCTATGCAACTTTTGGAACTTTTACGCAAATTTCAACTACCCAAAGGCGTCGGCAAACGAGAGGCACTAAAAGCGGCTGTACAGAAAATGTGGACCGAGGATACCATGAAAGGACTAGAGTCAACTTTGGAAAAATTTCGGAGCCACTTCAACTTACATTTGATTGTGCTACTACGGTTTGTGCCCAAGCTTTTGAAAAATGAACGCCGTGGCAATGCACTAACATGTATTAAGCGAATATGCAATGAAATCCGCTGAGCAACAGCAATCAACACTTCAAAAACTTGGAGTTGTACAAGACAGCAATGAAAGACTTGAGGGCATCGCAAATTCAATCCTTGACTTCCTTGTTTCTAAGTCAGATCATTCAGATACATTGGAGGCCAACAACAAGCTGCGAAATAGTCTTCTCTTGACTTTATATCAATCCTCAGAAAACAGCAGTATTGCAGATTCGCTTCCTATCACTATCACCGAACACCGTCGTCAAAAGCTACAGCAAACGCTGCTACAGAAGCTCCAATACGAGGATATGACAGAAAGGGAAGAACGAATTAAAGACCCGTTTGAATCAACATTTGAGTGGATGTTCCAAGACCAGGGCTCTCTTGGTGAGGGTCATTCATCCAGTTTCATAGACTGGCTGGAGTCAGCCGATCAGTTATATTGGATAACTGGAAAAGCTGGATCAGGAAAGTCAACATTGATGAAGTTCATTGGAGACCCCAATTCTAATAATATCGCCTCTGATGGTTGTCAAACCTCTTTTGGCAAAAACACAACCGTGCCAAGAGAATCCCGATGCTACTTTTATCTCGAAAAGTGGGCAAGTGGATGGGGGTTGGTTACAGCTTCCTTCTATTTCTGGAGCTCTGGTGTGTCACTACAGATGACCCAAATAGGTCTTTTGCAATCGATACTTCATCAAATATTTTCCCAACGTCCTGACATTATGGAGGTTGCTGCAGATGCTTGGTGGGAGGCAATGTGCTTATTTGACAAGTCCCAGGAACTGGACCAACGGCACCTTCACCATGTGTTACGACGGGCTGTGGAAACCCTTGCTTTGGACTCTAAAATCTGTCTTTTTATAGATGGCCTGGATGAATTCGAAGGCAAGCCTGAAATTATGATCGATTTTGTCAAGGACCTCCGTTCCAATAATGAACACGTCAAGATATGCGTTGCAAGTTGGCCTTGGGTTGAATTTGAAGCGGCTTTTGGTTGCCGGCCTAGCCGGCGACTTGAAGATCTTACCTACCATGATATAAAACACTATATCTCCTCAAATCTTCACGCCGATCCATTCTTTCAGGATCTTCAAGCCCATGAAAGACAATTGGCAGATCAGCTCATTGAGAACATTGTATCGAAAGCTTCAGGAGTTTTTCTATGGGTCTATCTTGTCACATCCTCTTTGATATCTGGACTGAATCATGGAGATAGAATTTCAGATCTTCAAAGCCGACTTGACCAGCTACCGAGCGATCTTGAAAGACTATATGATAAGATGTTACAAAGCCTTGACCCAACATATCGGGAACAAGCTGCTCAATATTTCAACATTTTAGAATCTAATGAGGAGCCTTTGACTATACTCTCTTTCATTTTCGCAGATGAAGAATCATTAGATTCTGTTATTGGTATGCCAATCATGTCATTACCTAGGGAACGCTTGTCCTGGCTATTGAGCACTATGAATCGCCGCTTGAATAGTCGCTGTAAGGGCCTTCTCGAAGTTCAGAAAGGGTTCCGAGATCCCAATCTAGATGTTTCATACAGGGCCAGTCTTACTGTGCAATATTTGCACCGGACGGTAAAAGACTATATCAAAAGTCCTGGAGTGCAAGAGATTCTATCATCGTGGTCTAAATCCGAATTTGACCCTCATATACACCTCTGCATCGCAAATCTTGCATGTATCAAGACGTTTTCAGAGAACCTGGAAATCAAGAAAATTGTGCGCAAATGTCTTTACCACGCTGGTCGCGTTTTGCCCACAAACGAAAGCAAAATGATACTTGTTCTTGACGAGCTGCAAGCAACAATTCAAAGGAAAACTTCATCTATCCAGGAAAGCCATCTTTTGGACAATTTAAGAATAGGAAAATTCGTTGAACCCGGAACTCCTAAGACCCCTATACCCTACGCTCATGAACATTGGGATATAGAATGTGAACATGGCGATTTTGGTCAGACATTTCTATCTCTTGCTGTAATCCATGGCGTAACTCCATACGTGAAAATCAAAGCGAAGCAAGGGTGTCTTGTTGAAAAGCCGTGTGAGAAAGGCTTGACAATGATATGGTCTTTGCTTGTGGACGCAGTGTCTGTACAAGAACCCAACATTGAGATGGTTGAACATCTCCTTGATATCAACGCGGACCCAAACTTCAAAATTCATTGCGAGAATATGGATTGTATAACACCTTGGAAAAGAGCTTTGGAGAATTTGTCCTCGGTTTCGCAGGCTTGGGGGATACCTGCGAGACACGTATACGGTCGTATAATTGATGACTTCGGGGTTATTGAAAAGTGGGAAACAGTGTTTGAACTGATGGTTTCCAAGGGAGCTGATTTAAAAGAGGTGGTAGCTTATTCGGATCAGAGAGTATACGAGGCGTATGTCGAACTATGGCAAGATATAGTACCTCGAAAGAGCAATTTCTTAGGATTTAGTTGGGCAATTTGATAGGAATTTTTACTGAAACAGGAAATTGAACAACTTTTTCTCTTTTTTTTTCGATTAGTCAATTCAGTCAGATATCTATAAAAGCTGAATTCGAGTGATCAAAATGCTACCAATAAATGTTAGGTATGTCTATTTATAAAAACAACTAACCCAGGAAATAGTACGTTGCTTGGAGATAGGCTTCTAAAAACTGCCATAAGGAGCCGTCAACACCGACCATCATCACAAAGGTCAGCCTAAAGTCCTCGTATTTGCTTTGATTGGTGTAATCGTTTGCCAACACAGCTCTGCCAGTTCCAGCTCTACCCAATTTATTAAGTTGACTGATTGCCTAAATTTGGGTGCCTCATCCGAAGCAAAGATTCAGCCTAAGGTATTCTCCCGAGGATTGAAAACGCGTGAGTTTATTTGTCTATTTGATGATCTACTTTTTAAGCCGTCTATAAGTCCACAAAAGCATCTTTTGAAGTAACCCGCCCTGACCCAACAAAGGAGCAGCCATCATGCGAGTCTTCATGCCAAGCACCGTGTGATGCTGACAGTTTCAGCTGTTGGATAATACCAACTATTTCGCCTGGGAGCCAGATGATTCCTCGTGACCATAGGCCAACTAGCCCAACAAATCATTTAAAATTGGGCCCTTCCTCCCGCGCAAACCCGCATTGGCAGCAGTTCAGCGCTCAGTCGCAAAGTTGTGAAGGCTGCAGTATCGTTAGCCACCTGATATCCTTCCAGAATCCTGATTCTCAAACATACCTGATGTCCTCCTGGTTAATAGCAGGCTCTGCTTCCTGACCCTTTTGCACACCCACTGGGCCACCGTTGGCAACAAGCGTCAGTTTCTTGGCATCTGAGCCTTGCTCTTCCGCATTCTTTCTCTTCTTTCCATTTGTCCGTAATTCGCTAAGGTGTTCAAAGTAGCTCTCTGGCACTTCTGTCTGATACTTTCCACAGAAGACTCCGACTTCAAAGTCTGTAATCTCAGTCTTGCCCTCGATCGACTCCAGGCAGGCATCCTTCAGGTCTTGTAGTGATTGGTAGATCAACTAAGTAGGTGTTAGCTACGTAAAGTGAGGGTTTAGAGAATAATTTACCTCATCTGCGCCGATATGGTCGGCGATTTCCTGCTTAGTCTTGTTATATGCGACAAGTTCTGCATCATTCATTGTCAATATCTTTATTCCATGTAATGGTACGTTTTGGCGGTATGCTTACGTAGAGGATCGGCGAGATCAATGCCGTGCTTGAGAAGGTCAAGTTAGTGGTGGTTCTTGAAATATAGTGACGAAACGGGGTGGAATGAAGCAGGGCTAGATTGGATTCAACTTACAACATGGGGGTGCGTAATCTCTGGTGAACATGAAGCCAGAATGACCTTGGAGGCACCCGCTTCTCTGCTCATCAAAATCTAGATCGTGATATTAGCCAAGATCTCCAGGGTAAAATGCTCGAGGGGTATCTAAATCAAGCCTCGCAGGACTTTGCAACAAGAAAAAAAAGGACCACTTACGATTTCACGCGATGTGTTGCCACGAACGATGGAATCATCAACCAACAGCACAACCTTGTCCTTGAATTCGGACTTGATGGGCGACAGTTTTCGTCGAACACCCTTTTGTCGTGCTGTTTGACCAGGCTAGAAGTAGTTCGAGTTAGCGGGACTGCTCCGTTATGTGTGGGGAGTCGAGCAAGAAGCAAGCCATCATGATGATGTCAGTTTCAGGCGTGCCGCTAATTCGGCCTCCAAGGAAGGAATCGGGGTAAACAAACCATGATAAATGTTCTGAAAGTGTATCTAAATTCTTGGTCAGTTTTGTGCCATAATTGGGGAGTCTGGTAACTTACCTGTTCTTGACAAACGCGTTCGAGAGCGGCTTGTTCAAGCAGCTCGCTAGCACGGCGGCAGAGGTATTACTGGTCTGATTTCGATGTTTCAGTCAGATGTTGTCAGAAGTATCAAAATAACGGAAAGACTTACTTCTGGCACTGGAATAACTATAGAATATCGGTCAGCATGATCATCCTTGCAAAAGATTTCCAGAGGCAGAAACCAAGGTTGGGGGAGTTACTAACCAACATCAATCTCCTCGATACCCTTCTCTCCCAAGACCTCCTTCAGCTTGTCTGCGAGCTTGCGTCCCATGTTCTGTCGGCTGCGGTGGATAGAAATTCCATCCATGTTGGTGTCGGGTCGAGCAAAGTACACCATCTCAAAGCTAGTCAAATTGTCAGTGGCGGCGCATCAGTTGGACTTGACACGGCAAGACTCACATATCAGGGGTGTAAGACTTCTTCTCCACAATTTGACGGAACTGAGGGCTACCCCCCTTCTCAATAAAAACGGCCTGTCCTGGCATAATGTCGATAACATTGGTGAAGCCCAGCTGGGTCAAAGCGATGGATTCTGAGGCCATGAAGTAGTCCATGGCTCCTGGGAGGGTGGCAGAGGGTCGAGATCCAAGGCAGAGAGGACGGATTCCATTTTCGTCCCTAACAAATATCATTAGTCAAGACTCCCCAATTGAACCCACATTGAAGTTACCTGAAACCCAGAATACCAAAGCCAGTAATCATAGCGGCACAGGCGAAGCCTCCCTTGCACTTGGAATAGACCTCGCGGAGACCGGCAAAGACATCGTCCACGTTGGCACGGGCCTTTCCAAGCTCATGGAGAGCATGGGCGTAGACATTCAGACTATGAGGTGAAGGTTAGTATACGAATAACAAGGGGTCGGAGCTAAATGGACTTACAGAAGCTCGGAGTCGGAGTCGGTGTTGACATGACGGTGAGCCTCGAGATCCAAGAAGCTGCGAAGTTCAACGCTGTTGACCAAGTTACCGTTGACAGCAAGACTCAATCCGAAGGGGCTGTCTGTTAGAGGGGATTGGTGTTAGTAAAACAAAATTGTGTCTCGAACGGAGATGTGTTTGGGTCGGTAAAACATACTGACTAGAAAGTGTTAGCTTCAGCTTGTCAACTCTGAGTTGTTCACCACTCACCATAGAAAGGCTGGGCCTCGGAGCTACATCGATGACTATCAGTGAAGACTCCCTTAACACCCAACAAGGATATACTTACGCAGAGGAGCTTCCAGCGGTAGGGTAGCGAACATGCGAGATTCAAAAATACAAGTCAGTTACAAGCAGCAATGGCGGAAACGACTACCTCCAACTCACCCCATGAAACCAGGGAGCTCAGTGATGCGTTCCTGCTCCTGGAAAACGCTGGCAACCATTCCGTTCCCCTTTCGTTGGTAGAGTCTTCCTCCCTGGCACACGGTGATACCAGCAGCATCTTGTCCACGCTAGCAGAGGCGTCAGTATTTTTACTGCTATCTATGAGAAACTGGCAATAATTACATGCTGAAGATAGTAGAGAGACTCGTGCAAGTCAACGGCGGCGGTGGTGGCCTTGGCGTCACCGAGCTAGGATTTTTTTTTCAGTAAGTCAGGGATCTCTCATCAACACCAAGCCAATGGACCTGGACCTGCACACAAGGAGCAGGGGTCCGGATGGAGAGACAAACCAGAATAGCGCTAATACCACACATTTTGGCGGACGTCGGGGTCAGTTCGGACACGGGTGTGAATTAGCTGCGCAAAGCAATGACGCCCTGAAGTCGAGCGTTGGTTGGTGGTGGACGCAACGCTCAAGAGGAAGCGAGACTTTCCACGGCTTTAGTGGGGCTCAGAAAATTCCTGCGGATCACGGAGGGTTGCGCTGATGCCTCAGGCCTGACACCCGGCGGCTTGACTCGGTAAGGTTATGGTCCTGCGCCGCACGTGCCGAGACACGTGACTAGCGTCGGCAGTCGACATCTTCCTCCAGAACCCTCGCCTGTCAGCTATTGAACAAGCCCATGGATAGACCTCTCTTGGACATAATATACAAGCGAGACCCTTTTAATGTCGTGCGCAGTCAATGCCACTCACGTGCTGCATGGTCCATGATTTCCCTGCCAAAATGTCAAAATTTAGAACTAAGAACCTACCCTACACTAAAGGAAATTGAATCAGAAGATATGAATTCACCCTAGAATTACCAGCTAGACTCTCGAATCACAGAACCAACAAGGTGGCTAAACTGGCAAGTATATCTACCTCAAAGGCAAGGTTTAGGTGGCGGAGGCTATCGGTCAAGAATCCACCACGGCACGGCAAAAAAGACCAGGAGTGGAGATTATGATACCCAGATAAATTCATAGTGTTGAGACACTGGAATATTCTAAACAACACCCGCCATAATTATGAAACCATGTCTGCGCAATGAAACATGTTCGTTTAGGTGTGTAAACTGGGAATCGACGGAGCTGAGAGTAAAGCAATGTAGGCAATCTCTATTAAAAGCTCAATTTTTGGAAAATTTTAAATAGTTTCTCACCCGGAAACACGAAAAACCCCGTCATGGGCGGAGCATTCTTTGCATCTCATTATCAAGATAGTTGCACTGAATCACACCATGCTCAAGGGACTTCTGCTTTCACACAAGGCAATCATTAACCATCACAAACAAGCTTCGAGAGCTTTCACCAAGCCCCACCAAGCCAACTGATACAATTGCACAATCACTTTGAGATCACCCGACAGGTCCCCAACAAAATGATTGTGATGATACCCAAAAACAAAAATATCAAGTACAGCGCCAGAGGCTGATCCGGCAGTGAAGCTTCATTGTGATTTTGGGATGAACCAGGTCAAGGCTACCGATCAATCGAACACCAACAGGTTTTCGAACACACCTTAAAGGACCTCATATCCTTCAATGAGAGAGTAATTGGAGTTTTCTCCGTCTTTCCAACTTTTTGCTTTTCCAAATCCACTCCTAACACACCATGGAAAAATTTGCCTCGCGGGCAGTAGACTTTCTTTTTGACACGCGCCTCGCTCTGGCGTTGCTATGTCTTTGGATTGTCTACACGCTAATCAGCACAGCAAGATCATGGCGCAGATTATCCCATTTTCCCGGCCCCTTTATAGGATCGATATCCTATTGGCTCATGTTTCGTATCCGGCTTTTAGGACTAGGTGCTTCTCGCGACGCCTACGCCGCTCTTTTCAAGGAGTATGGCCCGATCGTCCGCATTGGCCCAAATGATCTCATCATTTCCGATGCAGAGTTCATACGCCGCATGTCGGCTCCCAGATCGAGCTATTGCCGAAGCAACTGGTACGGAGTCGTACGTATTGACCCGCAACACGAGCTGATGGCCAGCATAACTTCAAAGTCGCGACACAGTGAATTAAAGACAAAGCTGCGGGTAGGGTACACCGGAAAGGACGTTCCCGGATTTCACCACAGCCTAGACGAAGGTGTCTCTGCACTCGTCAAACTGATTCGAAAGACGTATATTTCAAATCAGCCGGCCGATTTTGGTCGACTTCTGGAATATTATGCAATGGACGCGCGGTCAAGGATGTCGCTTGGGGAGCCTCTTGGGCTTTTAGAGCATGACAAGGACGTCTGCGGGTTGATTGAAACTCTCCACACGGCGCCAAGCATAATACTATTGTTTGCCGACATCCCTACCTTGCAGTGGATTTTATCGTCGGATTTCTTGCTGAAGCTATTTGGTCCGAAGGCGACGGATAAAAGTGGCTGGGGAAAAATAATGGGGCAAGTCTGCATGCCATCCTCCAATTGTTCAAAGATGACATGCCGAACTGGATTCAAAGCCGTCTACTAACATGACTTCTGAATAGAATTGCTCGCGGAAATGTTGCAGCTCGCTTTGGCCCCGACGGAAAAGACCAAAATGACTTGCTTGTGAGCCACACTTCCAGTAAATTTATCACTTGTATTAATCCATACTCGTTTCTACCAGGGCTCCTTCCTCCGCCAAGGACTTGACAGAAGATCGGCACAGGGAGAGATTTTGTTTCCAATGCTGGGTGGCTCGGAAATAGTATCCCAGGTCACCAAGACAATTTTGCAAAATGTGATATCGCGTCCGGATGTTTATCAAGAGCTAGACATGGAAATCGAACAGGCGGCGGCCGTCGGCTCATTGTCAGAGCCTGCTACATTTGATGAAGCACGAAGCCTACGGTACCTCCAGGTGCGTTAAGCGAAATCCCACTGCCATGAACGTCTGCCCCTAATTTGACACGGGAACTTTGGCGGCGCTAAGAAGGTGGGCACTGACCCTGAGCCTCGCAGGCTGTGATTTACGAAGCGATCCGTTTCCAGCCTCCCTATGCCGGTCTGCTCATGAAAGAACCCGGGCCCGACGGTGACATGTACAACGGAAGATCCATACCTGCAGGGACAAGAGTTGGGCAAAGTGTTCTGCCAATGTTGCACGATACGGCTGTATTCGGCGAGGACGCCGAAAAGTATCGGCCAGCGCGATGGATCGAAGCCGACGACAGGCAAAGAAGCACCATGCAAAGAACCACAGAGCTTGTTTTCGGCTATGGCAGATGGCAATGCCTAGGGAAGGAAGTTGCTATCATTGAGCTCAATAAAATATTTGTCGAGGTAAGATTTCCGCCAAGGGAAATGTTCTCCGTCCTCTTTTCCAGTCTTCCCAATGCTGATTACAATCGTTTATTACGTGAAGCTATTCCGAAACTTTAACTTTCAGCTTGTTGGGCCTAGTCTATCTGTGATGATAACAGATCGAAAGTGCGCAAAGAACTAGAGAGTAAGTCGGACTATTATTGGGACATGTTTAAAAATATATACCGTTAGAACACATCCCATTGCTGCCGACATGATAAGAATGAACAATGATATTGCTCTTAACTTCTGCTTCGCATTTTGTTCCATTTTCAATACGTTTCAAGATTATTGTTGGTTTTGAAGCCAAGTATGGGTGCTTCTTAGGGAACCCTCCACTAAAGTTTGTTTTTGTCCAGGGGTTTTAGTGCCGGGTGAGCACTAAAAGATTAGGCTGGCACGTCAGCAACATTTCATCTACAAAACATGCAACACAAACACGCTGATATGAGTGCGCCTTGGTGTGCAAATCGTGTGAAAAAGAGCAAGCCGGAGCAAAAATAAAAACATACAACAGCGAGGATTCCCCGGTCGTCACCGACCCGAGTACTAATTCACCGCTTCTCAGCTTGACTATGGGAGAGCGGACGGGATCCCGTATTTTCTAAGAGCTATGGTCGTATGTGCTCGCTGTGCTCTAGAACACTATTATATAGCCAGTCTAGAAGTTGTCAATGCCAAGTATCGCCAGTGATGCCAACGAGGGCACAATGTTCCAGTCGTTTCATTACCCAATTCTTGCTTTCTAAGTTACGAGGCATTGTGGTATCCACTATCCCAATCAAATCTTCATCTCCATATTTACTATGGCTAACATTAATAGGGAAAAATAGACATCGTACATCTCTTTTATAAGCCATCTCATTATATGGACATATTTTTAGCTTTATTAATTCGTTTTCATCATGGTTGACGCTCCATCTTTTTGAAACAGTGACTGTCCAATGGGATATTCGCCGCCGGTTGCCGTCAATACCAAAAAGACCCACCTCTCTGTTTTACGCATCATCAATTTCCTCACAAATTACGACGGGGATTTTCGTATTCCAAGTAGCATACCTTCTTGTCAGGACTCGGTACCTGTTAATTGTGTAGGTAGATCGTGCCGCAAACCATCTTATTTTACGGATAGTGCAATGAAGTAGGACACCGTCTGTTCCTACTTTATCGCATTAAAACTGCCCATGTTGCGAAATCTTGAACGTAGAACCACAATGCTTGCGGATTGGTGTTTGTAGACGTCGCTAGGTTTTGGCACTGCCCTCCGAGGATGATAGAAGGCCTCCAATAATTTGACACTTGACACTAAATCTTTTGGCTACTGGGCTAGTACGGTTCAAGTTTAGACAGAACAGGGTTTATTATTAGGCTTCTAAAGATGGAGATCATCATTCACAAGTTCTTTACGGGGGATGGTATTTTCTGGGACCCCTGGTCGTATTCTTGGGTCTGTCTGGTCTAGAACTGGAGCACATCGCCCGTCAATCGTGATGGCATGGAATTTGGTCCTTCGCATGCTTATTATTTTATTCTTCCCGCATTTATGGCAGCCCAACGACTCGATAGAAAATAATGCCAAGCCTTTTTTCCCTCTTCAACAGCCCAAAGTCCCGATCTGACCATGACTCATGTTTTCTCGCGTGAGGCCTGCTCCTATTTTGCGACGTGTCTCGTCATGCTCGCGTAGGGCGTAGTGGATCTCGCGGGGGGGCCTTCAAAGTACAGGGATTTATTGTTCTGGATTTCTGACAACCGATACGCGCTGCTGCTAGCGGCCGTCGAATTCTGGAAAATGCGACTCAATCCAACCAAAGCCGCGACTGTTGACGGGAAATGGCCCACCGCCAAGATTTGCCTGCTGCGGAGCGCTGAGCAAAGCCGAGAAGATTGGGGCATCAGTACGCCAGTGTCGCCCTGATTGGACGGGGCGTAATATTTGGCACGGGCCCGACAACACCCCGTCTTGGCGATGTCTGGTGCGGTGGAGCAGAATGGGGACATGATACAAGGCATATGCATTGATATTTCAGGGGGCACGTCTGTGAGTTTCTTTGGTAGTTAAATATTTGGGCCCCGATCCCTGTGGATTTGCGCCGTTTTTTACGTGTTGGATGCAATCCTTCGTCTCAAAACCGCCACATTATCGGGGGAAACCTCTACAGCGACAGCCTCATGGACGCCAAATCCGACAAGCCCAACAGGGCGTCATGCGAACGCGACCCCGAGTCCGGCACGCAGAGTCCGGCGTACGATGATGAGCCCGATGACATCGACATGTACTTTGTGAGTGACGGCGGATCCACGCTCTAAACGGAGTTGCTGCTCGCGTGCCAGTCTTCCTAACTCATCGTCCAGGTTGGTCCTCGAGACCCGAATCGGCACTCGAAATGGCCCATCTTCCTCCAACTCTACGGGAGTGTGACTCCCTACATGGTTTTTCCCTTGCTCATGATTGGGGCTTGGGCGACTGTAATCAGCTGCATTTCACACTTTGTTTACGATTGTATGCCACCAACCAAGCCTACCTCCGTGGTCCCGGATTGATTTGATAAACTAACGTTGTGTAGTGGGAATCGACCGAGTCCTCCTCACTGTTCTCGGTTTCGTGGTCGGTTTGTCTCTCTCTTTCCGAAATTCGACTGCATATGAGAGATATGCCGAGGGCCGTAAGTACTGGGCGCAGATGTCGTTCACTACTCAAAATTTGGCCCGGCTTGTTTGGGTGTATGCCAATGAGCGAGAGGAGTGCAAGACAGAAGACTTGCTTGCAAAGGTGACATTTTGCAATATGCTAGCGACCTTTCCCGTCGCCCTGATGCACAAATTGCGATTTGAACCTTATACCCATTATGATGACTTGCACCCGAGACTTGGCCACCTTCACGTCATTGCAAAAGACGCAGAGCCTCAGGAATTCCCGGAGCCTTCGAGGCTGAAGCTTCTCGGCCTCAGTCTGGGTCTTGCCCTAGCTGAGTCGAATCCTCGAAAACTGATCAAACGATCGAAGAAGCCACTGGGTAATACGCCATTGGAGATTCTAAGCTACTGCTCCAAGTACATCAAAACAATCATCGACAACGGCACTTTCAAGGCACCTATTTACCAGACACAAGCCTTGACCTTTATCACACAGTTAAACGATATCTTGACAGGAACTGATCGAATCCTCAACACGCCTCTTCCAGTTGCATACTCGATTGCCATTGGACAAATCACATGGGTGTACATCCTCGTACTACCGTTTCAGCTCTGGGACTACCTGAAATGGGTTACCATCCCGGCCACTATTTTCGCTGCGTATGTTATTCTCGGACTCAGTTTCATTGGCCAAGAAATCGAGAACCCATTTGGCGACGACGTCAATGATCTGCCTCTGGAAATATTTTGTGAGCAGATTCGTCAGGAGATTGACATCATCATGGCCGGAGCCACGCCAAGCGTCGACGAGTTTGTCAAGCATGACGGAAACTTGCTTCTCCACCCCCTCAACAACCACGGCTATCACTCGCTGAAGAGCAAGAGCGAGAAAGAGATTAGGGAGATGCTGAAATCCAAAGTCAGTGTGCTCTATGAGAGAAACCAACAAGGAACTCCAAGCTCGGAGAGTGTGCTGTCAAAGGTGCAGAGCAAAGTTGCGGGCAATTCGAAGTCTTGAGATAAATGATGCGAACTCTCTCCCCTTAGCGAAATAATAATATAGAAGAAATTCATGTAACTGAATTTTGGAAAAAGAATTTCTTCATTGTCAAGATTGCACTTCGGGTGGATTAACTTTCAGTCGTTGTGAGGCTAGAGTGTCTACTCAGCCGTCCACCGTGCCGATCCGCGTACGCTGTCGCCAACTCATCAGGGGCACATGTGTTCAGCATCCGCTCCACCCCTGCCGTTTCCGGCCCTATGGGGAATAATAACCCATTTTGGAGAATGATAATCAAGAAGCCGGCCATTCACGAGCATTGTTCCTCTCACGGAAATTATGACGTGACGCACTCCGAGTTAGAGCCCACATTCTCTCGGGAAAGAGTGTGCCAAGTCACGCTAATGTACGACTCACCGAACTCTAGGAAAATTTAAAAGTAACCTTTGTAATCCGAACGGCCTCCGGCGATCTCATTCCCTGTAAGTGTTAGGGGCGCTCGAGCTAAAAAGCCCAGATCGGAGAATGTGCAAGACCGTCTTTGTCATGATTGGAACATTCCCCGGGAGCACTTCCGGCTTTGCCAAGTTTCTTTGATCAACCATCTTGCCACCATCCCCTCCCTTCTTTTGATGCATCTACACAGCCAACCAAATGACCCTAGCTTGCCACCGCCGGTTCACATGATGCATAAAAGCTCTTCACGTACCCAGAGCCAAAGAAAAGTTGGGATGCATGCACCTTTAGCATGTATCTGCAGGGCCTAGGAACCTGAAACAAAACAAAGTTTGGCTGAATCACAGCAAGGACAGGAATAGCGTATCTCAAAGACAAGCAGTCACGCTGGATGAAGCATAGGAAAATAGGCAAGGATCCACTACACCACATTCTTCGTTTGAGTGAATCACTGCGGATGAGTACAGAGAGAACAAAGGGCTGTGTTTGCTCGGCGTTGACTAAGCAAACACCGCATTGGCCTCGCACTTACCTGTTGAAACAAATCAATGAAGCAACAAAGCAATGAATCACGTCGCATATTTAGCTATTTATTCTAGAATAGCCATTATTTCCAACTCCGAATTCTCATGCTCAGCGCAAACCTGCACCATGAACCCCTGGACTCTAGATCCGGGTCAGAAGGACCCCGCCGGGCTTCCGCTGTACACTACAAGTGGAGAGAAGCTTGCAGAGTCCATGCGCCTTTCGCCATGCCCCTTGAAACCGTGTGCCTACTGTGATGCCAGCTTCTATACCGAAGAAATACAGAAGCACCCCTTTGGCTCGTATCACCTCAGGCTGTCCGACAATGAAGCGGAAGAAAGGGCACGAGTCCTCTTGGAGGAGATCCTCGATGGAAAAAAAGCTTTACAAAGGATCCTTAGAGACTCATCTATTGAGTGTGTGAGCTATTGGAAGGAGTGCACTCCAGCCCGGCGCGCGGCTTTGTTGAAAGCAGCAGTCCCCCACATCGAAGAGAAAAAGTGGATTGTACCACGATATCATTACAATTCCGAGAGTTTCGAAAAGAGAAGTGTGAATCGAAGGCACCAGTTACTCTTGCCATGGTTCAACATCGAAGCACTACAACGCGACTACAGACTTTTGTTCACAGTGATGCATAATAGGGCGGAATACGATCCCGACCGCTGGGCAGAATTCGATTCTCATCAACTGATAACTAGCTGGTACCGTGCAAAGTTCAATGTGGACTACTCTGCGAAATGTATCGTCATGCACGGCAACAACTACGGACAGATGGTTGACTGGGAGCAAAAGGCAACCCATCGAGGCGA
Organism: Calonectria naviculata; assembly: GCA_003031705.1. Taxonomy (NCBI): domain Eukaryota; kingdom Fungi; phylum Ascomycota; class Sordariomycetes; order Hypocreales; family Nectriaceae; genus Calonectria; species Calonectria naviculata. The sequence goes on along the minus strand of NAGG01000137.1, from coordinate 63,088 downwards.
GATTATGGGGTTTCCCCGAGCAACTCTGGTCCTTGAAGCTCAATCGCTTCTATTCAGAAGTCTCTTGAGCATATTTAATAAAATTGAACAAGCCAGTTTGCAGAACTCTCTTGAGACACATCAGGCACTTAGTCTCTGCGGCCCCCCGCCTGGAAATCTGAGAATGATCGAGTTCTGTTTTCCGGGTACAAATCAGGCCTTTTCAAAACCACCACAGTTTAGCATCGCCCATTTGTTATCGCTAGCTTCGGATCGAATGGATGCTGCAAGCGAACACCTCACCCGTCTGCAGAACGATCATGAGTATATGCAGAGCCATCTGAAGATTACCATGACAGGCAGCCCATTTGAGGTAGACGCGAAGAAAAGCGTGGGTGCCAGCGTCGCGAAAAGTATCCATCTTGATATCCACTATTATCATTTGTGGCGATGTATTGAAAAAGAGTGTCAGAACTTTGCAAAAACGGCCGATAAGTATCATAGTAGTGTGAAACCTGGCGCGCCTTTACCTGATGAGTATGACAAGGCACTCGCTTCACTGCATGATTTTGTGAAAGATCAAGTCTCTTTCCGAAGGGGTATTATTGGGTCTGTTCTGCAGCACATTCCGGAGATGTTCCGTATGATGTTTAATGCAGCGATACAAGACCCAGAGAAGCCGTTTGATTGGCTGCGGGACGTCAACAGCGCGGATTTTATGGCACATGACCCGCTCCTCTGGTGTTTGACACAGTTAATAGTCGGACCGGGATCATCTGGGAAGTTTGATCCAGTCATGGTATTGGAAATGTTGCAAGATGTTTTGTCTGAAAGTTCCGTCTCTCGAGAAAGATTGGACGAATCGGTATATCGAGCACTATCCGAAATTGCTGCATGCTACGAAATGCTCGGCATAATTCGACATCACAGACCGCGTCATGCAGCTGAAAAGCCGGAAGAGACGCACGGTCTTGGAGAATTCACCGTTACGGCGACAGAAGGAGGATTATGGAGCAAAGTTCCCGACGAGTGGTATCGAAATACTGGAGCGCCACTGGTCCAGGCCTTCAAAGACAAGTTTTTGTCATGCGGTTCACACAAGTTCGAGCAGCCCCCATTGTTTTGTAGTGCTGTGGAAGAATTCTGGGACTCAATGAGGACTATGATGAGGAAGGTTTATAGACACTCGTTGAGTCATACTGAGACTGAGAGCCTCTTGGAAGTGATTTCACTCAAGAGACCCAAAGACCTTGGCCCACTCCCGCTGCGATAACTGGTCCTGTTTTGATCTTATTTGTAGTCAAGTATATGATAAAATTGCTTTGACTGAGTATTAACCTATAGTGCAGAATGTATTTCAGATAGTAATGATCCTATTTCCATTGCTGTAAATGCATATCACCACATCCAATGCTTGCTTGTGTCTCACCTTTCGCAGTCCATGTAGCAGTCCACAAATCAAATATAGGCATAGAACTAGAATTTTGGGACGCTTTAACACGTGGTACATATTGAACCCATTTGTATATCTTACCCTTATGCAAGTTGGTGCACGCAATCATTTCTTGCTTTCAAATTTACTTGGTCCGCTGTGTCTTAAGTGCTTACTCTGTTTGTTGCAAATCAACTATTAGTAACTAGCCTGGGCTTTAATTGCAGCGACAGCGGTGAAGAGCCTCTCATCTTTCGCCATGTGTTCGTAGATTTGATTAAGCTGTCGCAGCCAGGCAACAGAAACCACCATTTCCTGGCAAACTCATCGCTCATCTCCCACCCGTCTTCGGACCATGGCTCGCCCCAAAGAATGAATCCCCGATCTGGTAGCTCACTGTCGCCTTCGCACATGCCGCCAACAAAATCGTTGCAGAGATCGTCGATGTCGAGTCTGTCTTGGCACTGTATGATGTTGTCGCGCATGGCTGGGTAAGGGAGGATATCGATCCAAGCCTCGTGAACCACGGCCTTCTGGAGGGTGGTCGGGAACAGAGAGGGAGGACCCTTGTCTTTCCCCACAGACATGACTTCGGCGCTGAAGTCTGCCATTCCTTGGAAGGGCTGGCCTGCAAGTTGCATTAGGATGCACATGTTGTTCATGATGCCTCGGAGCACATTGTGTTGTACTATGACGAATAGCTGATGGTCTACAGAAAGTGGGAACCTGCCCACGAATTGTTGTTGTACCAGTAGACCCTGGTCAAGTTCATTCTTGCGCTGCACTCTCAACTGTGTCCAGTAAGCGAGAGTGGCCTGTGGCTCACCAAGAGGCTTCAATGCGGCCCATAGAGCATCCCGGCCCTGTAACGTTCCAAAGTCAACTGGCAGTTGGTATATATCAGATTCATTAAACTGCTGCTTGTTTGCCCTCAGAGTATCCTTTTCGCTCTCAAGATGACGTGTCGCTAATTCAAGTTCAGTGTGGTGATGAGACGTTGGATTTGGTGGTGATCTAGATGTATTGTTACGAAGCAGATCCCTTCGCCGCCCTGTCCATGGTCAATCTTCGGAATAATCTATCGAATGATGAAACAATCTCGTGACCTACTCCAAGCTCTCTGATGCAACCGATTCTGCCGTCGTCTCCGTTCCGCGGGGTCAGCTGTTGCGGTCCAATCATCATCCTTGCCACGTGCCTGGAAATGCTCAGTAATCGGGTTGGATACGCGGACAGCCGGGAGAAGAGCCGGCCAGCAATCTACCTCACCTCTCGCAATAAATCCCAGCGCGGTACAACTATTTGGCCGTGACTGGGGCCCTGGGCGGACGATAATTCCACCGCGTTTGGAGTCGCCATCGCTCGTCTTCACTTCCGAGGGGGTTGAAGGCAAATGCACGCGATGAGGGGATACGCTATGCAGGATAAGCAGACTATCCAAATTACAGGGTAAAAGCGATGCATGTCAAGAAGAAAAAGCCCACTCTCTGACGAGGGGGGAGGATAAGCATATGGGCTTCTGGAACTACCCTGGTCCAAATGATGCTGACCATGGTAGGATTCCAGGTTCGGCTAATATCACCTCCACTCTGCTTATCCTGCATACACGCTAGTCCCAGTCCAAGCTGATGATGTAGGAGCGGGTATAACGGAATTAGGAAAATGCTCGCACAATGGACTTGGATTAATCATTTGAATGTTATGATGGCTGTGTCTTGAAAAGAATAAATACTCATCTCAATCCTCAAACTCGAATATCAAGTCAAACCAAAGCACCACATCACCATCAACTAGAAAACACTATCGAGCTCTATCAATTAGACACTTCCTTAACACTTTTGATCACTCACCACACCCAACCCTGAGGCCTACGCCAAGTTTGCACGCCTATTCACACCTACCACCTCCTTGACCAGCATTACTTGATCGTTTTTATAAACATCATCCGAAAAAATGCCAAACCTGGAGAATTTTGTTGATTTTAGCCCCGAGAAGGATATTTCTTCCTTGAAAGGCAAAGTCATTTTTGTGACGGGAGGTTTGTGTCCTATTTCTGTCCTCCTGCGAAGGAATCGATTAACAACCTGTAGGAACTGCCGGGCTAGGAAAGGCCTCATTGTTAGCTCTTGCCAAACATGAACCGGCCCACCTCTACTTTAGTGGTCGAAATGATGCGGCCGCAGCATCTCTGATCGACGAGATTAAGCAAATCGACTCATCTGTCGGCGCAACATTTATCAAGATGGACATGACTTCCCTGTCGTCGGTGAAGAACGCCTGTGCTCGATTCACCCATGACCGCCTAGATGTTCTGATGTAAGAAAAGTCTCATATTACACCCTCTGAATATTGCATTTGGGGGGGATAGGTTCAAATCTAACTCTTAATTTATAGGTGTAACGCTGGTGTCATGTTCATCCCGCCCGGTCTCACTGAAGATGGGTTTGAGAACCATTTTGGAATCAACCACCTGGCCCATGCTATGATCATTCAACAGCTCTTGCCCATCATGTCAAGAACTGCTGACCTACCGGATTCCGACGTGCGATTGATATCTCTCACATCTACCGCTTGGATGGGTCACCCCCGTGACGGTATTACTTTCAGCACAATAAGAACAACACAAGATGGATTTTTGGGGTGGAGCTTTAGATACGGGTAAGCTTGACCGAAACCAGTTTTATGTTTTGGTAGATGCTGTTCTTCCTACGGGGACTCCATGCTGACTGGAACTTTGTAAACAACTTTAGGCAAAGCAAATTGGCAAACGTTCTTTATGCATCTGAGTTGGCACGCCGTTATCCCAAGATCAAATCTGTATCGGTACATCCAGGACCTGCAAAAACCGGCTTGACCACGAGTATCTCACTCACACAGAAAATTGTCACCTTTCTCATACTCCTGTTCACGGGGCAATCGATGATGGAGGAGGAACAGGGTCGCCTGAGCCAGCTCTGGGCGGCAGCAGGGGCAAACAAGGAAGACCTAGTCAACGGTGGCTACTATACGCCAGTTGGTAGACTGAGCAACGACAGACTCGATGAAACTGCCAAGAATGAAAAACTGGCTGGCGATCTGTGGAGTTTCACTCAAGACGTCTTGGCTAAGATCTGAATGTGTTGGAGTAGATGAAGGGGTGGCTGTATATTCCTCGTTATTTCCTTCTTCAGTTATTGCCAAATAGATATTAATACATAGGTGTAATTTTTCACTTACAGAGCGTTCAAAATTTGAGCCAGATAGTATGGATATTTTTCCTTGCAAAAAATGTACATGGCTTCTAAATCATGAACACATCAAAATACGGACATTCGTCCACTCCAGGATTCCACAAATTGTGCAAGTCCACCGAAGAATTCATCAAACATCAATACAGACCACACAATTGGAGAGGCACCTAATACACTTGCCCCCTCGACGACCGTGTGATTTAAGTTCCAACATGGCTCATTCTTGGCGCCTCGTGTCATGCCTATTCAATACACCGTCCATTAAGGCAAGTGAGTATCCTCGCCTTTCAACATTTGGTTGTTGGCTTCCTTTATCAGCTCCCAGTCAATATGGGGACCTTCAAACTTCCTTCTGCCATCAAAGAACCACAATCCCAAGATTATGACGAACAAACCAACAGTCACCACACTAATATAGTTCATAGTCTCGGTGCTTACGGGCAGAGATGGAGGCATGCATACAGCGACACCCAGCACCACAATCCACAGAACAGCGAAGATGTTGCAAAAATAGCCGACGAATCCAAGGTTGAGATATCGAGGGGGCAGGTGTTCCTGGCGACCTTGAATGATGAGGATGCCTTGGGGGACAGCGTACGTAATATTTAAGAATAAGACTGCAGAAGTGACAATCGAGTTGAATGCGGTGCTGGAGGCAAGGTAGAGCAGTCCGTAGATGAGAACGAAGACGAACGCGGTCACAGTTGTTCGAACCGGAAATTCGAGTTTTGAGTCAATTTTGGAAAAGTATTTTGAGAAAGGCGTGCCGTTCTAACACAGAATGTGAGTTCTAGCGAAGGTAAAAGGCGAGGGGAGTCTTACATCACGAGCGAAAGCCCAAGCAATACGGCCACTGGTAACCCATTGGGAAGGGAGAGAAACTTTAGAGCATGTTGATATTAGTCGTATTTGCCGAGTTAGAAGATGTTTCACGTACGGATATAAACAACTAGTAACAGAGCTGTGAGAAATATGGTGACGCTGCGGTTGCCAGTCCTAGGGAACGGTCAGTATTGCAGAGCCGATATAACAGCTCGAGGATTTAGGACTCTTACGCTTGGTGAATTAGCTCCATACTTGGGAGTGGTGACAGTCTGACAGCATCGAGATCCGTCATGAAATACATCAAGGCAAGGAATAGGGGGAAGCTTGTGAAGAAACCAATCAGCATCGTCATGATAATAACTTGAGGGACTCTTCTTCCAGGGTGCGTCATTTCTTCACTAATGTGGATGGCTAATCGTGGTCAATAATTTGCGCGAGAAATCCGAATGGGAATACTTGCCTCCGTCCGTGCCTCCAAAGGCATACATGCAGTTGGAAATACCCAGAAGCCAAGCTGTGCCAGAGTTCCAGCCACTGATTCCGAGGCCAGACTCGACGAGAAAGGAACCGCTGTTTGTATGCTTGTGCATCCCAACAGGGACAAACAAAAATAGCGCCATCCCCACAATCGACAGCAAGAGTGACGCCTGCACAATGTATGCAAGTCGTTTCGAGGCGATAAAGACCGGTATCGCTGTAGGACTGTTAGCATACAGTTTAATGACCTGTAGGCAACGTTGCGTTTGTCAGGCATACCAGTAACAAAAGCGACCGCAACATAGAAGAGGTAGATCTGCCAACTATTGGCCACAAAAGATGGGTGAATGAAATTGATCATCCCAGATAATGTGGACGCAGCAAGAGATATTCCAGAGCAGCTGGAAACATTTCCTGGTTAGACGTAGCGATACCAAAGGCAGTCTTGCGGGACACTCACGTCACAATCCACCAAGCAAGGGTAGACATCCACCCAATTATGTACGCGGCGAAGCGTTTGTTCTTTTCGGGGCTGAGGATGAAGCAGAAATGGTATTGACCGCCTGTAGACTAAACAACACCTTGTTAACTGCGTTAAACAATATAGTTGCGTTTGATCACTTACCGGGAATGCAGAGGCAATCTCGCTCAGACCCAAGGTGATGATGAATTGTACAATGAAAGCGACGAGGAGCCCAAGGAGACAGACCTGAGGCCCCCCGTATAGAAGACTTTGTCCAAAGCAACTCTACTTGATGCGTTAGGGGTATACAAGAGCAACGATGTTTCGAATACTGACCAAGTATCCAGCCCACGAGTTGGTGATGGAGAAGCCAAGTCCAAGGGCAGAGAGCCAGTTGAACTGGCGCTTCAGGGCCGCTGTGTGGCCATTTGCTCGAAGGATAGCATCGTCAATGTCATCACCTAGGATGGTGCCATGGGCAATGCTCTCAGTTTCGAGTTCCTTGGGGCTCTTGGTTTTTGTCATGTCCTCTTCTATGGGGGATGTTTGATCCGTAGATGACATTGGATCCACAGCAGAAGTTTTATCCGCACGGGACAGTTGATTAATATAACGTGCTGAAAGGGAGAATATAGGCATGACAGGATAATAGGCTTCTCGCGAATTGGGAAGGGCCTGCGATGATGAAAGTGTCTCTGTGGCTGGCGACGCCCTTAAATGTATTCACCAGTTCTCTTCGACGCACGGCCTAATTCCTCGAGGTCCGCCACTCAAAGACATACCGAGATGTCGTTGGCACCCTCAATGTCTCTGTGATAAGCCATCCAAGCAATGATTGGTGTCAGGGCAAGATCGGTCAAAGGCAAGATCGGCCACGGGCAAGGACCTCCTGCACTTCCCCCAGATTTCAGATAGCATGCGGGTGACGAAATGTTAGCCCCCCTCCCTTACCCCACACGAGAACAGGGGTGCAGCAATAGGCCAGCCATTGTTTAATGCATTCCGATCGGTACTGCCGACAAATGTGTCCAGCGAATTGACATTGTCTCCAGGAAAAAGGGATTTAACTAACAAAGGGGTAGCTCAATTGAAATTAATCATTTCTTCATTCTGTGTCCCCGATTCTCACTAATTCGCCTCAGTTGCTCCTCTCCGGATGTCCCATGAGTAGGACCTCACAATGTTCAGCTTCATTGACATGGCTTTCGGCTGCGTTGGCCCCGCACCCTAGCCGGTTTAACTACGGGCTGTCTTATCTCTTGGCGACCAACTTGTCCCCTCTGGGTTAAACTCAGCGACCAGGAGCTGGGAGTATTTCCCAAAAGAGAAGCATCTCAACTTGGGTCCCCGCCCACCCTGACGGCGGGCGGAGAAGGGTGTGTCGTCAGAGACCTCAAATCATCAACTTCACAAAGGCATCAAGTTATTCCTCTACGAGTTATAAAAGGGCGAATTGGTTCCTGGAAGCCTCAAATAACGTATAGCATCACGCTAATTGGTTTCGGGTACGAACTCACAAGCCTTGATTCTCATTCTTGTCCATTGCACAATCCATCACAATGTCTCGCGGCAACATTTCTGATAAATACGGGCCCGAGGTCCAGAAAGTGCCGGCAGATGCGCCAATTGAAGACATCATCGCGCTGCTTAAGCGCGACGGTGGTGTCTTTGTCAAGGGCCTTATTTCCGAACAAGACGTCGACCAGGCCTACTCCGAGTGCCGTGAGCGGCTCGACTCAGACGGCGAATGGCAGGGCAGCTTTTTCCCTAGTAAGTTCCCCATGTAGATATGCTTTTGGGCATGGTCGGTTCTGACGCGCCATGGATGCTCAGAGGAGACGCAGCGTGCTCCCAGTCTCCTCAGCCATAGTCCCACGTACGCCAAGACACAGGTCATGAACCCTGTCTATCAGGGAGTTGTGGATCACTTCCTCACCACCAGGAGCTGGTTCTGGTGGGGGGATGAAAGAAAGGAGTCGGTCTCCAAGCCATATCTTCACTCTAGCGTGGCCATGAGAATCGGGCCTGGTGGCAAGGCCCAGCCTCTTCATCGTGATGACTACATCAGTCATAATATCCATGAGGAGGTCAAGGAGTGGGATGACGAGCGAGATGCCAACCGCGAAACAGCTGTAGGCCTGTTTGTCGCTGGTTCAAAGGTCACCAAGCAAAATGGTGGCACTCAGTTTATCCCCGGTAGCCATCTCTGGTGAGCCAGCTAATTCCACGCGCCGTCGCACAACGCTGACAGTGTCTTAGGGGAACAAAACAGGGCCCACCTCGTGTCGAAGATTGCATCTTCGCCGAGATGGACAAGGGTGACGCCTTCATCATGCTCGCCTCGGCCTATCACGGCGGCGGCACCAACGCAACCAAGGATGAGTATCGTACTGTTTTTGCCACCTTTTCGATCCGAGGCTACCTTCGACAAGAAGAGAATCAATTCCTGGCTGTCCCTCTCGAGACTGCTAAAAAGCTTGACCAGCCGATCCAGGCGTTCATGGGCTACTCCATCAGCGAACCGGCGTGTGGCTTTGTGGAACAGATAGACCCCATCTTCTTGCTGCGACCCGAATTGAAGGCTTCCCTTTCGGACTTTTGATAGCATTTAGGATGTATGATAGCTAGCTACCTATAAGATGATTGGTTGAATTGTAATCTGTTCGCCAAACTACGTGTCGTGACGCAGCCAGGCCGGGGCCAGGTCGGCCTTAGCGCCCCACCCACCACCCGTATAAATGCGTAATCCACTAAAAAAAGAGGTCGTGGCTACCCATCCATCACCGTTTGGCTGGGACTATTTCCTCCTGTAACTTTCCTCGTTGGCCAGGGTCGACGCGGTTTGGTCTGGTATCAATCCCCGCCAACTCTGCCATCGGCGACACTATTCCGTCCAATGACCGAGCTCACGCCGTCAGTAAAGCGCCCGACGGCTCGGCGGAGAGGTCAGCTCAACACTCTGAACAGTGTCTGCCATGTCACACAGACTGGATATTGATTGACTGACGCCTTCACATAGATCCGGCGTGCGGAACATGTCGCAAAAAGTGCCGCAAATGCGACCGCAAACGCCCCATATGTGACAGATGTCGCACCAAGGGCTTGCACTGCGAAGGTTATCCCCCGCGCTTCCAGTTCTGCGAGATGACGGCTGTTCCCCCGCGTCGCGGTATCGAAGACGCTAGACCAAGCAGTGCCTCGGCCAATTCCACACGCTCCTTCGTCCTCTCGACAGACTCGCCCTCGGAAGTGACGGGCGGTCTGGATGCTAGCACGGCGTCGTCAGTGGACTCGCCGGCTTCGCAGACAAGCCTCTCCCAGAATGCCGTGGCCCATCTGTCCGGACTGAGCCTCCCGTCATCATCTCCGACATGCTCTCCCAACTCACTTACTACTCCCGGACCCTTACCCGAGAGCCCCGAGCTTGATCAAGGCCCACTTCCGAACCAGCTCCTCATTGACTATTGTAAGATGAGACGCTGCAAGCCGAGCCCTAGCAGACGCTAACCAACGTCCTAGTCGACCGAGAACTCAGTGAGTATCTCACTATCCATGTTGACGGAACGCAGAATCCATTCAGAGACCACGTTCTGCCTCTCGCGTCTCAACACCAGGGCGTTCTGGATGCCTTGCTCGGGTTTTCGGCGTGCCATATGCATCTCTCCGGCAAAAACGAAAGCCAACGCTACGTTACAGCATCTCTTCAATGCCGGGCATCGGCCTTGAGCTCCCTTGGGAATCTGCTCCACAAAGAAGCAATTACGGGGCTCACGAGTTCTGAAGAGGAATATCTCCTCGGCATGGTCCTATTGCTGGTACTGCATGACGTACGCCACCGCCTCCCCTCCGCGTTTGATCGAAACTGACTCATTCCCTCTTCCCCAGATCTGCGAGACGGGCATCTCGACCCATGGTGCCCACCTAACTGGAGTCTCGTTCCTGTGCAAGCGCCTGGCTTGTCCAGCTGACTTCTCCACACGCTCCAAGGCTAGCATGTTCTTCATCTCGGCCCTGACCTGGTAAGCCAAAACCGCTTCCCCTCATTTACCCCGGATCTCTGCTACTACCCTAGCCCAGGCTCGACATGCTGCGGGGATTTAGCGGCGCGGAGAAGCTTGCCTACTCCGAGGACGTGCGCAAGTGCGTCCACGACCACGCGAGCCTCAGCCTGCACACCCTTGTCGGCTGCCCGCCGGTCATCTTTCATCGGATTGGGCAGGTCCTCGAGGCGGGAAAGGCGTTCCTTGCGGCTGAGATAACTACAGAGCAGTTCCAAACTCTACTCGATGAAGCCGAGAGGTTCTTTCGTGGATGGGATCCTGATCAGGCAATCTACCCAACGGGCCATCAGGAATGGAAGCATCTTGCCGAGGCATACAGACATGCATGTCTACTCCGCGTCATGCGTTTCCCGGAGCCGTTTGCCTTGTCATGCGAGGACAGCCGAATCAAGACTTCGGTTGCGGCCATCCTTGACATGTGTGCCGCTACTCCCAGAGACACGGTCTTTTACAAGCGACTGCTGTTCCCTCTGTTCTTGGCCGGGGCGGATACGTCCTCGCCACACCAGATACACTACGCCAGCTGGTGCGTTGGCGAAATCAAGCATGCAACGGGATTCCAGCTTCCGGCCATGACGGAGCTTCTGACCAAGGTCTGGGAAGCGCGACGAACTAACCCCCATGGGTGGTCAAACGTTCCGTGGATGGAGTTTGTATGTTTACCCAAATTGTCACTACTTGCAGATTGGTCATTCAATGCTGATAAGGCTACAGACGTGTTCGACACTATTGAAGTCCCAGCATGCTTATCTATTCTTCTGAAACGAGATGACGAGGAGTTGGGTCTCATGACATTAATTCTACAGAACAATTGAGGAGTCAGCGGCGCTAGTTCGTCTTTTGGTGAATGTAGCATCACAAGTGGGACGGACTAGTTTCAGCGTCTGCTCCAGTGGAGCCAGTTGGGAGTATTTCCATTTCGGGGTTAGTTCCAGGGTCCACGACGATGTCTCCAAGCTAGAGCCAGAGTCTCGGTTTGTCCCCGGCTGAAGCTGCGATGTAATGGTATGTTTGCTCGTCGTTGCTGCCAGCAGAAATTTCAACCACTTTGTACTTTCAATATTCCTTGTATCACCAAATTCATCTTCAGCACCACTTTCAGAAATACCACAGAATGGCAGCCTTGTCAAAGTCAGCAATAGAGATTGCCAAGGCCTCCAAGTTGGCTGGCGTCCCGCAGGGTGACGAGTACGAAAAGATGATATCAGGCATGATGTAAGATCATCGTTGTATTCCCTTCGACTGGGATAGTGTTTCTAACGAATGCAACCTGTTTACAGCTACGATTCCTTTGTCCCTGAGCTCGAAAACGCACGACTCCAAGCCCGCAAGTTCTGCACCGAATACAATAGCTGGTTTCCCGAGGGAGATGATCTCACCACCGAAAACTTGACCAAAAAGAGGCATGCGATGCTGCTCACTGGTCTGGGCCATGTCGCTGATGGCGAGGTTTACATCGAGCCCCCCTTCCTAGTTGACTACGGATCCAACATTTCCCTCGGCAAGAGATTCTACAGCAACTTTGGCCTCATAATTCTAGACTCTGCAATTGTGACAATTGGAGACCGCGTCATGTTCGGCCCCAACGTGCAGATTCTGACGGCGACGCATGAGACCGAGGTTACGAGCCGACGAGCCAACGTCGAGTTTGCAAAGTTTGTAACCATCGGCAATGACTGCTGGATTGGAGGAGGCGTCGTCATCTTGCCTGGGGTGACCATCGGAGACGGCTGCACAATTGGCGCGGGATCTGTCGTGACAAAGGATATACCGAGCTGGAGTGTGGCCGTGGGATCTCCTGCAAGGGTGATTAAAAAGGTCACGCAGCTGGAAAATGTCAAGGAATAAATCTCCAAAGCATCGCAATGGCATAAAATTTCAATTTAGCAATAAATAAATGGTTCATTGAAAACTACTTCAGTGTTCAGCTCTTGTTGGTGCTAGAGAAGTTGTTGGATGAAGGCGATAAATGATTTATGACTTACAGGCAGAGTTGGTGAAATTTCTCCAAATCATGATCTTTTTTATCATCAATATCACGCTGAATGATTAAGTTAAACTGATATATTTAAAATTCATTTTAAGTTTACGTCTGGAATGCACTTTTTAGGAAGGTTGTGTTTAATTTGTATCATTTCTTCGTGTAATAAATGTCTTCGTCTAGGGTAAGTCCTGACCAACTGCCCTCTAATTGTAAAGCCCGCCATTTGCACAAAGAACAGAGCCTGTAGCCCATCGCGCATCGTCTGTACAGAGAAAAGCAACAAGAGGTGCAATGTCGTCCACCTCGGCAATTCTTGCCGCCGCCGGTGTCGATTCAATCAGAGGCTGCATATCCTTTCTGAACTGTTCGTCACTTTCTTGCCATTGGTCTGCACCCAGAGTTAAAATCCATCCAGTAACTATTCAGAATCCGGAACACTTACCTGTGGCTACGGGGCCGGGGTTGACGCAGTTGACGGTAATTCCGTGAGACTGGCCAAGCTCCGTGGCCCATACTCGAGCCAGTGATTCATTGGCAGCTTTCGTTGCTCCGTACACTGTCTGGCCGGCAACACCGAGGCGAGCAGCTGCCGAGGAGACGAAGACGATGCGTCCACCTCGTGCGATATGGGGGATCACGGCTTTTGTCAAGAAAATGGGCCCCTTGACATTTGTATCGAAGTGGGTCTGGAAGAGTTCTTCGGTGACTTGGTCGAGGTTCGCATCGACTCCCAAGGCAGCACTGTTGGCAACTAGTCAGTATGTGCAGTCTAAGAGTAATACTGAGTGGATCATACTTGTGAATGAGAATCTCAATCTTCCCAGTGGTGCTTAATTTCAGTGCGGCGTCGACAATCCTGGGGATATCCTTCAGGTTTGCTACGCTGGCTTTGCAAATAGCTGCCTTGGAGCCGGCCTCCTCAATCTTCTTCACCACCTCTTCGGCGCGCTTCTGGCTGCCATCGCTGGTATAGTTAACAACTACATTGGCGCCTCGCTTACCCAACTGGACAGCAATGGCGGCACCGATTCCTCTTTAACGCTCTCGGTTAGCTACGGTCAATGTGATGGCGACGGGAGCTCACCTGGAAGCACCGGTAACAATGGCAGTCTTGCCAGTCAAGTCAACTCCTTCAAAGTTAGGCATCTTGGGCAACTGCATAATGGTGTTGTAGGAGAGAATCTCGCTTATCTCAACTTGATCGTAATCTGAAGAATGACATCAATTCGAGAAGAGACAGGATGGCTTGTCAATAAATGCTTCTCCCTTGTACCCACATCAAGATACGCCGTGTTCCTCGTCATGATAATCGTGCAGATCCATCTCCAACCGAGGCTGGCAGCCCTGCCTGAACAGGCAAAGAGAGCAATAGCTTGGCTTTTTTCCTGATCAAGGTAGTAAACTAGGCGGTGGAGATGATTTCCCCGCACATGCCAACGGCGCTCCGACGCTGGAAGCATTTCCGCTTGGGGTAAGGAGGATGTGTCGGGGCTAGATCCACTTGGATCACCTCCACATGCCATCGTGAAAGAGCCCGAGTATAAGACGAGATTCCGACGCGATCAATTGGAAAAGGTTCATTACTGGACAAGAAGATTTGAAGCTTTTAATTGTACAAGAATTTCTGACTTTAAATCCCAAACCTTGGCATTCAAGATGTCTGCTTCTTTCCCCAAGTCTGCGCCACATCCTCTGGACCCTCTCACGGTCGAGGAAGTCCAAACCACTTCGCAAATCCTTCTAAAGCACCTCAATGTGGCCACCAATGAGATTAGGTTCAAGGTCATTGATCTCGCTGAGCCCCCTAAAGACACCACCCTTCAATACCTCCACCACAACGGGCCCGCACCCGACCGCAAAGCCAGGGTGTACTACCACCTCAAGACTAGCCAATCCCTCGTGGTTGCAATAGTCAACATTGCTAAAAGCAGGGTGGAGAAGACATATGATGCTCCAAACTCCCAGGGCCCAGTTGACTGGCATGAGTATGAGCTGGTGAACAGGGCCTGCAACAACCACCCTGAAGTCAAAGCTGAAATCGCAAAACTGAAGCTTCCACCACAGTAAGCTCTCTTTTCTTGTAGAAAAAAAAAAGTCCTCTGACAATTCGAATAGTGCTCGTGTGCTCAATGATCCTTGGGCTTTCGGAACCGACGACGCCAACGAACGACGACGCCTCTTCCAATGCTACATGTACGTCGCCTTGAACGAGGACCCCGAAGCCAACCACTACTCGATCCCGATCCCTCTGGCCCCCATTTTCGATGCGCATACACTGGAGCTCGTGGACCTGCAGAGGCTACCTATGGGCACCACGGATGAATTGGACCCCGAGACTCAACCCTGGGAGCCTGTCGAAGCTGTCGAGTACAGTGCGGACATCCTTGGAGAACAGGCTTTTCGCAAGGATCTGAAGCCCCTTCAAGTTGTCCAGCCTGAGGGACCTTCATTTAAGATCATCGGCCGTCGCGTTGAGTGGCAAAAATGGTCCTTCCAGCTGGGCTGGACATTGCGGGAGGGCCCTGTCCTCCACAACGTGCAGTACGACAGCCGCCCTCTCTTCTATCGCGTTTCTATGAGCGAAATGACGGTGCCCTACGGTGATCCCAGATCTCCATACCACCGAAAGCAAGCCTTTGACTTGGGCGACTCGGGCTTCGGTTTGACATCCAACAGCCTGAGCCTCGGCTGCGACTGCCTCGGTCACATTGCCTACTTTAGCGGTGTCCGAGTCACAGGTGATGGCAAGCCCGTCACGATGCCCAATGTTGTCTGTATGCACGAGATTGACGATGGCATTGGCTGGAAGCACACAAACTTCAGAAACCACAAGTCCTCCGTGGTGAGAAACAGACAGCTTGTCATTCAGTGTACGGCGACGGTCGCCAACTACGAGTACATCCTGGCATTTGTTCTAGACCAGGCCGCAAACATCCATATCGAAGTGCGAGCCACCGGCATTGTGTCCACCATGCCCATTAGACAGGGTCTCCAAGTGCCTTGGGGCACGGTTGTGGCGCCCGGAGTTCTCGCAGTTAATCATCAGCATCTCTTTTCTGTGCGAATCGATCCTTGCCTGGACGGCGATAGACGAAACACCATCACATACGACGAATGCCACCCCGTCGTCAACGAGCCAGACCTTGACCCGTTCGGCTGCGCCTTTAGAGTCCACTCGACACCGATCGAAAGACCAGGAGGCTACGACCTCAACGTCGCAAACAATCGTACTTTCAGCATCATTAATGAAGCCCGCACTAACGCTGTGTCGGGAAAGCCTCACGGCTACAAACTCCATCCGGTCCCCAGCCAAATGCTCATGATGGGGCCCGAAACGTTCAACTACCGTCGAGGCATCTTCACTTCCAAGCCCATCTGGGTCACAAAATACCAAGATGATGAGCTATGGGCCTCGGGAGAGTTTACAAACCAGAGCCGTGAGGATACTGGCCTTGCTATCTGGGCCAACCGCGAGGAGTCTGTTAAGAACGAGGATGTTGTGCTGTGGCACACTTTTGGCGTCACTCATGTCACCCGACCAGAGGGTAGGAGCTATCAATATTCTAAAAATAATAACTCAAAAGCTAATCATTTGCAGATTTCCCTGTCATGCCAGTCGAAAAATTCTCTGTGGCTCTAAAGCCGACCAGCTTTTTCGAGGTCAACCCCGCAAACGATGTGCCCCGTTCCTCCCAGAGTGCGAACAAGTCGACACTGCATGCTGTTGGCCCTGAGACTTGCTGCCGCCCTTCCCGTATCTGAAGAGTTGGGATAAATTGTACATTTACTCTTTATTGAGATAGCGCAAGGAAGGAAATTAGCACTCTTTATTGGCGTCAACATCAAGTTCTCCATAATATTTCGTAAGAGAATCATTACCGAAATACTTTGGTACGGTCTATAAAATGGAAATGTCACAAAAATGACACGCGCTGTTATTGTTTTACATGTACAAACCCTAGGCGACTACATGTAGGATTTAGCACCAAGGGACAGTCGGCTTCCCCGGCCTGTGCCAAGCTTCCCCTCGTGTTCTCAAGGTGATGGAGCTATAAATATTAAACCCTGTATATAGTGAGTGATATTGCACGACTCGCGTAACCCCACATCGTATGAATTGTACTCTAAGCCACTCCAGCCCATCAACTTACCCCCGTCAGTATTAGGAGCGAGTGAGGCGCATGTGCACTCTGCTACACAACCATTCGCCATCACGCGACACGGTCATTTGGCTGCCACCAATTGTCATCAAGCCCAAGACTTGATCGATTATGCGGTGGCCTGTACCGGGAAGCCGAAACAGTCGATCAGGGGCCTCTATGCTTAATTAGTTGGCTCGCTGGTCAGTGCTTGAGTGGCATCCACAAAAACAGATAATGGATGAATATAATGTGTATGGCCGAAACACGGGACCCGTAATTCAGCAGATTGAAAGCTTTAGACGATGTTGTGTTCCCGAAGGTTCCGACGGGCCGTGCCTGTTGACAACTAACTGTGGATTTTCGTCCATATCAGTGCACAGTACGATCGGAATAGATATCATATGAAACTATGAATAAGTGCTACAAGGAATAGGATAAACATGGAGTCGGGGCAATTGCAAAGAGGAAAACTACCCAGAATGCTAGAAAAGGCACTGACAGATAGACCCTGCGTATCCACCTATCTGATCATTCTAGTAGCTTTGCAGAACTTTTTGTGGCCTCGGTGGCGATTGTCGGTTTCAACATGAAACCCCCTAAATAATCCCTGAGCATGCCCGATTAGCTTAGCGAGGACATCCTTTCGAAATAGCATCTGCCCTAATTGCGACATCCAACGGCCCGCTGATTTAAAGTTTGCTGGTGTGACAGGAACTGTCAGATGCAATCGTCCAGTTCGGACGACAGCCCTCCAACAAGGGTATACCATTATCATTAACGACCTCGAATTAATACACTCGCATGATGATTCCATCTCTTGGCAGTGATCTCGTAATTCAATGCCCGGTTTCGGTGTAAACTGAAGTCTCCGATTCCGAAGCTGGTGCCGGTTGAGAAAGACAAATCTATCTATATAATCTGTCATTGTTGTCTTGATTTTCACCTTAAATCAATCTTGACAACTCGACTTCAATTCTGGCATCTTCTTCACTCATTACTCATCCACAACATTCATCATGCACGTTACGTCGTTCTTTGTTTCTCTTTCCACTCTTGCGGTAGCTCAAGCAGCTGCCATTGGCTCTCGCGCAGTCGTAGACCATGACTCTCTTTTCCCTGTTGCCGAGAATGTTCAAACTGGCGCCATTGGCGATGTCATCAAGAAGTTCGAACCACGCCTTCACGTGGCTCATGGCTGTCAGGTCTATACCGCTGTTGATAACGAAGGAAACACTAGGTGAGCTACCCATATTATTATGTAGATATATTCGCTAACGCACAGAAGTGGTGGTCTTCAAGATACGGGAAGCGGTACCGGTGGTTGCCGTCACACCGATCGCGGACAGACCTATGTTCGAGCCACAACCCACAACGACCGCCTGGCCATCATGTATTCCTGGTACTGGCCAAAGGACATGCCAAACAGTGGCGTGTCGACTGGTGCTCACAGACACGACTGGGAGAATGTTGTCGTCTTCGTCGACAGCGCAGAAGCAGGAAACCTCGTCAGCGCCGCCGCCTCCGGTCACGGTGAATACAAGAAGACCAACACACCTCAGATGGACGGGACTCACCCCAAGGTTGAGTACTTTACAAACTTCCCCACCAATCATGAGTTGCAATTCTCAGATACCACGGGCTGGGATTTTGCCATGATTGATTGGGATGTTATGACTCAAGCTATGAAGGATGCCTTGAGCAATACGGACTTTGGCTCAGCGAATGTTCCTTTCAAAGATGCCAATTTTGTCTCCAACCTCGACAAGGCGGCCTCCTAGAATTTGCGTTGATACTAGACTTGGCGGTAGACGGAATATCCTAGGATATTTATCGGAGCAGGGAAATTCTGTTATAGGCGATTCTACGCGGTGCGGGGTACGCAAGTTGTCAGCCTGTAGTTCTCAATGGGAAAAACAAAGCTTCTTAGCTTGTGTTAAGTGATTATTGTGAAATGATATGATACTGTTAACGCTATTCCTTATTTCTACTTTCCTCCCATGTCCGAAATTATAGTAAGATGTTGATCCAGTTCAGAGATTGATACTGGACCTTTGACTGTATCCTGGAGTTTGGTGACAAACTGGGTCAGTATTGTCATTTATAATTTGATCGGAGTGTATGTTTATATCTTTTCCCTCTTTCTCTCTTCTTTTTAACACCAATGTTTTATTTTCAAGTTGGGGGCGAATGATTCTTCTCCCACCAGCACAAACCCCTTGCTCCCATATCCGTGATAGCCACTTAACCTTTATTCGAAATGGATATCCGGTCGTCAACCCATTAAGAGCACGGGCAGAGAGACTCACTTTACAGGCCGCAGTGCTTTCAAAATATTCCCTACAGGATTGAGTATTGGGAACGGGTTGTCTGTTCCAAAGATCAGGCGGAGCCAGGGCATCCGCCAGCAGAAATAAACCGAAAAAAAAAAAAAAAAAACCATCAAAAACTCATTGTGGGAAGTCGAGTACTTTTATATAAAGATGAGAATGACGTATCACTACCTGAGGTACTGACGGAGCGCATTTCTAACCTGTCATTTTCAATGTGACACATTACAAAGATGAAGCCCCACATGCTCTTTGCGCTACCAGCCATGTGGGGCAGCCCGCGCCTTTGCCCAAACTGCGCACCGCGTTGTCAGAATTTTGAGCTTCACTAATCCAGCGTAGAATCTCTGTATCGCAAGATACATGCCTCCTTTCATATTCTGCATATCCATGACTACTGCCTTTTCAGTACATACCACGCACATCACGCCACCCCAGTCACTGCCCGAGGTCTGCTTGGAGCCGACAAGGGTGGCCAGGCAAGCAAGGCAATGGGTCGGAGCATGAGGAAGCATTGTCCGCAGCGGGAATGGCCTAGCTTAGCTTGTAAGCATGGGCCTTGCTGGGAGGGGTCACACAACACCCCGCCACCGTGGGAACGGAACCACGGGAGGACGGGTGCTCCAGTACATTGGGCACCAAAGGGGGTATAAGAGGTGCTTAATAGCTAGCGAAAAATGGACGAGAGCTATTTTATCGCGCTTGATACTCGGGTGCCCGTTTCGCTGGCGCAACTGTACGAGTTTGGTAGCATAAGAGGCCCTGTAACAGGTTGCGGGAACCAAAATGTGCCACCAGGGTCGCCAGGGCCACCGGGGCCACCAGGGCCACCGAAATGTGCAACCACCGCTTCACGGCTGGCAGGGAATCAAGAAACAAAGCCACCCCTGTTGCAAGACCCTCGTCAGATGGGATGTGACTGCCAGTTTGCATGTGTGTTAACAACCTCCCATCTCGCATCCAATGGGCGCTGCTGTTCACTTCCGCCGCCATACCGAATATGGGAATTCAAGTTTGAAGTCGAGCCAGGAGATCCGGAAAGTTTGCGTGGAAATTTGGGTGTGGTGTCAGCGCCGCGACGCGACACATGATTATTGGTTTACCTCGCGTGGGCCTCCCTGAGGCCATGGGGGGTGGGCCTCCCAAAGCCCATCGGTTTGGGGCGTGGCAGTAATGTTCGACTGCTCCCTTGACGCAAAGCCTACTACAGTCTAGTCTATATTGGGTATTGGTGTGCCGTGCTACAGCAGACCCAACAATTGTTCGATGGATTTCTCCCCCGCGCAATTGTGTCGCTGGTATAAAGGCAACGGGTCCCCGTTCAGTCCAGATCGCATGTTGGAAAATCTCCTTCTAACCACCAAAAATGACTGTATTCGCTGTTCAACCTTGGCCCAGCTCATGCCATGCCAAGTGGCCCGCCGCAATTTAAGATACAGGTTTCAATCACCACCAGACACAATGCCCTTTTGATTATATTCTCTGCGAGGCAGTCTGCCTCGGCCTTTACCGGTCGCGCTTTTTCGATGATGTCTCCCTTCCTCATCAAACACATTGCCGCATCGCTTGGAAAGAGCCATCATCCATCCTTCCCTCTGGAAGGCATAATATCCCAACTAGCCGTGTCTCACAAGTGTGAGGCGATGTTACTACCTGTCGGCACCGATACCATTGAGATCGCTGAATGTATTGTGTTTCATAGCATCCAAGCCGGCTTCCTCGGACTGACCGAGAGCAGGTGCTGGAGTAGCAGCCTTGGGCATCTGGCCCATGACTTCATCCACGGCATGGATTGCTTCGGACAACAACGTCGCATGATCTTGAAGCGACTTCAGCGGCAGCCCAAGTACCAAGCCATCTTGGAATCGTGATTGGCCCTCGCCGTCAAGGTAGCGATGCAGCAATGTGTGAGTCTGCTTCTTGCCCCCAGCGGTTAAGCACGACTTTTCGTTTGTCCTGGTGCAAGGTATCAGCACAAACATGTGATATTTTGCTCTTCTCGCTACTCACATTGCTGGCTTTTGAATCAGGTTGAGCAGCCTCTTGTTGCTGGATGCACGCAATATTTCTTCTACCACTCCTTACTTTTTCTGTTTACTCTATTTCCGCTCGCCCTATCGTCCCATCTAGTCGATGGTTCGATCCGGCGACAGCTGAGGAAGCAAGAGGTGCCGCGTTCTGGGGGAGGTTGACTAACAGCAACGCACAGGACACAGTGGACGTCGGTGATTTTTTTCTATAACAAGAATTGCTTGAAATGTGCACGACTCGAACTTGTTCGCCGGTTCAGAGATGATCGAATCGAGATGGAATGCCGGTGACTACGAGGGGAAAGTGGATGGTAGCCCTTGCGCAGTCCGTGGATTCCTCCTGGCCATTGTTTGGCACGATTTGATTGGGCGATGCATGGCGGGTGTCGTTTTCGCAACTGTCGACGCCGCTAGTATCGACATCGCGGCTGTCGACCTGGAAAGTGTCGATGTGGCAACTGTCGATTTCGAAAGTGTTGATTTCGAAAGTGTCGAAATCGACACTTTCGGCGCCTGTGTCGGTGAGCGGATGAGGGCACTGGGATCCAACCAACCAACCAATAGGATGAGCCGGAAAAGTTGCCACGACACCCCACGGGCGCTGTGAATGGAATCGCAGGGCTGTAGAAACCGAGAAAGAAACGAGGGAAAAGTTGCGGACGTGATGAAGTGGGAAAAACTAAAGACACAGAAGTTACACGCTGATCGAGAATCGGGGATTTGGATATTCCCGGGGCACTTGTTCCAAAAACAACACCATTTCCATCCAAACTATGGCTGGAAAAGTTAGAGACAAGGGTATGCCATGGCTCAGTGCTCAGTGGGCATGCCCCCTGTTGGCAAGCGACTCTCGCATCTGCGCATCGCTGCATCCCCCGCATCTCCACCCTCTCGTACCTTTCCCTTCTCGTTGAGCCTCCCAACCCAAGACAAGCATCCCGACAGTCAGTTCTTCGACGAAGCAAGCGACCATCATGCAACAGCAAGACAACCTGGAAAATGGACGAGCAACTTCAACAGGACGACGCCGTCCGCGCAACCGTAGTCAACGAGTAGCTTGCAGCAACGGCGACTTCAATCATTTCCATTGCCCCGTCAAAGTGGCTCGACCCTACGCCCTAGACCTCCCAACGAGCTGTTCCACGAAGAAGACGACTATGCGTTCACTCAAGTGGGTAGATTCTGGCTGTACAGCGCTACACGTGTATTCTCAATTGTTAGTTTGGATAGTCTAACGAAAGTGCAAACTTGCAGGGACCATGTCAAACGCAAACACAAGTGCAGCTGCAAAGAGGGCCTCTGTAGGAGCGCTGCCCATCTCACCAACGCCCAGCTGAACAGCATTACATGTACTACCCTCCACCATTTCGACTCCGTAGGTGACCAGTGGGCTGCGATATTGAGCGTTGTTTCCCCAGACGCCCAACCCCCGCCGGCGTACCAACCGACAGTTCGCCAACTCATAGGGCTTGCGCAACGCCCCCCGCGCGAGTTTATAGAGAGTCTGCAACAACGATTCAGCCAAGAAAAAGCCCACAGGCCTGGCCAGGAACCAATATCCGTACAGCACTTCTTCGGCCTCTTGCAAGTGTACATCGACCAGGTCTCCAAAACGGGAGCAATTCCTGACGCAGAGCCCATTTCTGAGCCGGATAGCGACTTGAGCCCTTGTTCATCCGCAAACATTAGTCTAACCCCACACACTGGTGGGCCCATGGACGAGGTAATCTCTCCGGCCGGGCATGTTGTCGACACACAGCTCGCGTCTATATCCCACCCCTCTTCGGTCGCATCTCGCGATATGTCAGAACAACACCCGGTCTCATGCTCAGGAGCCGCCGAATGGTCTCACACGCCGGGATCTGACCACGACCAGGACTTCTGGGACGAACTGGAACCGATTTCTCCGTGACTAGGTGGGGGAACACGAATGCTATCTTGCATTGTATATAGATATGTAGCCGGTCAAATATTTCATCTTGTTCTCATTCTCAGTCGTCTTCAATGCTTCACTTGGCGTGATTTGGACAAGGACGGGCTATTAATGGGAGTTACAAATCTCATGCTCTCAGATTTTAATAACCTCAATACAGCCCCTCTTGAGCAGACCCTCTCCCTGAACCTTTGTGTTAATGCAAGTAAGCTAAAAGTTGAAGTCGGACTCACGGATGCTCCAGCGGTAAAACATTGCTAAATGTTGTATTTAAGGCCTCGTATACGTACGGAGATGACACCAAACCACCGCAGACAACAATCTGTACATCATTAACCATTATTAACCTATACCAACTGAAAGGATTGGTAAACCAACCAGAGGATAAGGCTCTTGAATCTCCTCGAGCCTTTTTAGTTGATTCTCAATCATTTTGGAAAAACGCGAACATATCTCGTCGAACCAATTCATTATAGTTTGTCTCAAATTATCTGTTAGAACTTTGTCCAAAAAGAATTATAAAAGACCTACTTTTCGAGTGAACAATTCCGAGACAGTCGCATTTTATCGACTAATGAGAGACCAGTTAAGGATATAGGCAGAGTGAAACGATTCGATACTTCTTTGCCAGTAAAAGATCTCTTCAGGCCATTTTCCCATGCCTTCTCCTCAAACTCCGTGATAGCCTGTTCTGGATTTTTGGCACGTTCAAAGTGCTTGGTTAGTTTATGTGTAAAATGATCTCTAAACCTTTCATTGATACGATCTGCGCCGAATTCGGCAACTAAATGCAGAGTGTTAAATCAATTTCCAAAAACCTCATTCATTTTATTCACCTTCATGGTCAGTAATCTGTTCAATGACTGAGTTATTCTGGCTTGCTATTCGATATGAAACGGTTTTCTATGGTGGACATATTGTCAGATTTTCGCAGGCAACGACATGGTAATTTTATATCTGTGAAGTTGAGATTGCCTCTTACCATATGGGTTCCTCCAAAGTTACAGATCATAACAGTCCTTTGGCCCTAAATATTTTTAACACGTGTTAGGGAATGGGCCAAGGAAGTTCAATGAGCCCACCTGGATACGACTGCGAATGCGTTCGTTGGTTACGTAGAAAGCAGCGGCAAGTGCAGCCTCCGTTTCCTCTACAAGGAACACTCCATCCTCATCAAAATTTGGGATTCCCGCTTCAATTACCGCCCGCTGAAGCAGCATCTTTGATTTCGGCCCCCATAGTCCAGGTATGGTTAAGGCCAGTTTGAAGGGAGCCGTGACTTGATGACTCTTTTTAATTTTTGCAATCGAATATTCCCAGATTGCATGTAGAAATTTCACAAAACAGCGAAAGGAATTCGACTCTTCCGTACTGTCGTTCTCTGCTGTTGCCAACATACTCTTCAGAGTAGTTAGCGTAGGGGAACCGGGAGGTGTGGCATAACCCCATTTCCCTGTCTGCCAGTCGTATAGAGTTGGAGTTTGGAACTCGTCGCTCTCTCTACCCTGTTTGTCTGGCCAGCCAAAAATTCTTCGCGTAGTCAATTTTTCATTTGGAAGTGCGTAGGACACCGATGTAAACCTATGAATAGTGAGTGAATAACTGTTCCGTCTCCTTGTTATTATGCACTTACAATCCCCTAATGTCAATTCCAACAGCAACGAATGCAGAATTCGAGTTAGGAATTTTAGCTTCTAGTTCTCCATCGAGTAGTAAGAGTCTTCGTTCTGCGTATTTGTTACCCAGCTCTGCGGCACTTTTGTACCACCTTCGTGCTTCAGCTATATCTTTTTCCATGCAAATACCCATCTCATAGTAGTATCCTAGAGCAAAGAGTCCTGGGGGGAATTTTGCCACTGCTGCTTCTTTGGCGTATTGATATGCTACAGATTCGTCCTTTGAGAGAACATCTTCGTACCCATAAAGAAACCATCGGCTTACTCCTAACGAAGCCTCAGGCAGGCCTTGAAAAGCAGCCAAGCCATAATAATGAAGTGAGAGAGCTGGATTAAAGTCGCAGTTCAGCTGACTATGTTCGTAGACTTGGCCGAGCTTTAGTTGGGCCTTGGCATAGCCAAGGTAGGCAGACTTTTCAATATACATCTTGGCTGTTGCTTTATCGTTGGGAAGAAGCTCACTAGGAATGTCGACATCTGAAAGGTCGCGTGATATAAGCATGCCGTAGATGTAGGCACTTTCGGGAGCATCCCCATCACACGTATCAGCGGCTTTCTGTATCCGTTGGAGGCCCACTTTGAAATCTTGAGTTTCGCCATTCTGGCCTAGAAGAGTCATCATACCCATCCGATAGAGACAAGCAGAATCTCCGAGGTCAATGCCAACGCAGTAATGTTGTTTGGCCTTGGATATAGAATTAGCCTGCTCGTAGAGCATGGCTATCCTATACTCAGAACGAGCATGGCCAAGGTTAGCCGCTTGTCTATAGCTCCTTTCCGCCTCTTTCTTGTCCACGCGATTGCCGAACTTTCCGAACTCAAGCAATTTGGCGCTTATGTAAATGGCTTCCGAGTTCTCCTGCTGGGTGAGATTGGTAATAATATTCAGAGCATTGCGTAGGAATTCCTTTTCTCTTTGTGAAATGGCAGGGGGAAGCTGGTTGAGATACTTTCGAGACATGGCATTCTGTGTAGTTTCGACCAGGGTAAGAACATCCCGAGCCCAGTCAAGTTGTATCAAAGCATTCGGCGAAAGCAGTACATGCTCGCGAGATTTCCACAGAACCTCTTCTTTCTCTTCTTGAGTTGGGGGAATGTTTTCACCTTTAACTTTAGGAAAAGAACTAAACGCAAGAGCGTTCAAGGGAATCTTTTTAAATGTGTCAGATTTATTTTGGTACTCCCCAACACCTTCCGCGCCGACGTTGGTGGTTTCATTATCTGCCAGATTTGTGAGACAATCCAATAATGCTAGTATATTCTCGCGAACGTTCTCTTCGGTGGCGTTGTCGTGTGCAGCTTCCCCTTCTGCGACGGTTGGTCGCAGATCGGAAATCACCGTGAGGTTTTGGTTAACCCTGATAAGGTGTTGAAGGACAACCTCGAATTGCTGATCTGAATGAGGTAGCGATGTCCATCTAGCCAAAGCGTCGATTAGAGCTTCGGCAAAAGGCCTAACCCCGTGTAAGTAGACACTCGGCAGGTTATTCACCTCGAGTTCCATTCCAGAAATCTCGCGGTGAATAGCATCAACCAAACTGGTTTCATCTTCGGAACGATTCTCAAGATCGCTATAGAAGGAAGAGGATCCCATGAAATTCCCATCAGACTCAGCAAAACTTCGGAATTGAGATGAATCCTCCTGGCACGCATCTTCATCCCAAGGAAGAGCTCTTAATGCCCATGAGTGAAGGTGCTCAGCGATGTGGTGGTCCTCGTCTGGCCTTGACATACCCTTGGTCCGTTTGCAAAGTGGACATGGTATGGGGTCGACTAGAAGCCTCTTGCTGAGATTGGCAAGCAGATTGAGCTCAACACTACCACAAATACTGCCGTGATGATGTCGCATATGCTCTTGCCAATCTTCCTCCCTGTCAAAAACGGTTTGTTGATCCTTTTCACCAGCGAATGTGCATTCATCGCAAACCCATCGCTCAGAGCTATGGGCCTGTCGGATATGATGAGACCATTCATCCTTGGTGGCATACATCTCATCAAACTCTGGACAGTTCTCGAAGACGCACGAATACGGAGTCAAATCTTGCGCTATATGCCCACTGCGACATCATCAGCCTGAGTTCGCCAATCATCCGCTCTTCTTGATTGATGACTCACCGCCATCTCGATTTATTTGTGTACTCGTCTGTTAAGACTTGAGGACAAAAGGGGCACTGAAACGGCCCCCTGTTTGTCGGAACTCTAGGATAATCTTGACTGGCTCCAGTCTTGGTCATTCTAGTGACAGCTGACGCTGTGCCTGACATAGCCTTTTTAGAATCTGCAAGATCTAATGGGGGCAATACAAAGTCGGATGCAATGTTCGTTGCCGTTATAGTTTTTGTAGAAGTTTGAGCAGGTTCTTTTAGTTGACTGTGGCTTTGATCTGACCTTGGCGAAATTGGTGTTGGTTGAAGCAGGACGTCTGGAGTCGGAAGATTAACTGATAGAGCCCTATCAAGAGTTCTATGATTCACTCCATTCTTGAGAGGGGCTGGAATTCGACTAAAATCAATAGTCCTTTTTGAAAAGAGAATCCTGTTTCTTCTCTTCACATTTAGATCGATGAGGCATTGTTGGAAACGCGTCAGTCGAGCAGGGTCAGATATCCATTTCCTGATTACAATCTCCACAGACCCCGGGAGGTCTTTTGCATTACGCATACGATAAAGAGCTATAAGAAGGCTATGCTCATATCCACTAATCAAGGTCAAAACTTTCAGGTGTTGCCGCAGGTCGCTATATCTGTCTTTCTCGACTTGTTCGTCAAGGTATGTGTCTGCTTTCATATGTCTCATTTTCGTACCAGATTTACGAATGGAGAACGAGATTTTAGCCAGCAGAGTCAAGTAGGTATTTATATAAAACCTATTGTCGGAATCCTCTGGCGTCCGCATCTCTTGAGCAGAGGCCGCATCCTCTGGATTGTTGGCTTCATCCGAGAACTCGGACCACGAAGAATCGCTGCCACCATCTTTAGGGGAAGAAGGGCTGGCAATAGTAGGGGGAAGCTCGTTACCAGACGACGAATCTATATCTAGAAATGCATAAATGGTTAGCCCAGTTCCAAGTGAAGTTTAGCACAAAGAAATTGCTCACAGCTCTCCAGAGCCTTAGTCAACGAAGCCGCCAAGCTTGCGAGAATATCTCCAATAACCTTTTCAATGTCCGGTCGACTCCGAACCCTGTAATCCAGTGAACTGCGGCCTGTCTTGAGAGCATTCAATCCGTGGGACCACCACATAAATTCGGCGGCCTTATCCTCAAGCCAGTCATCCTCGGCTTTGGGAATCTCTGTCAGCTCATTAAAGAGAGCTGCACAAGTCTCAGTACAGCGGCAAAGATTCCCAGCAGTCTCCATAACGTTTGCCATAATGGAGAGCAAATGTGCAGGCTAGAAATCCATGTGTCTTCACGTTTCTTACGTAAGGCTGACGGGCTGAGGAGGGGTAATAATTGCGCCTTGTGTCTTGGATGCTCTCTGCATTTGGCGGTATGGGATGCATATAAATCACGTGCAGAGCACAGCCTTCAGCCTGCCGCGTTATTCCTCTTCCCTTTAAAATCCCAACATTGTGCGTGGTTATTATAAAGTTGACGGTATATGCAAATGTTGAAATATGGACAAATGCTGGTTCGTCCTCGCTCAAACGCACTACACACCACCACGTGAAGTGGACGAAAATGGGGCAGTGAAGCAAGTCGGTGCTATCTGCCTCGGCCACTTTATCAAGGACCTCAAAAGCCTTGACCAGGTACTCAACCCAGATGGCCCAGAACCGTTTCCTCTCGATATGCCGATCTATCGCACTCAGCCTACCAATGTGACATGGAAACAACAGAAGCGGGTTGATTCAAACATAGCGTTACACGCAACGGCCCCAGTCGATATAAACACCAACCTTAATGTGAAGACAACAATGAGCTTTGCGCTGAAGAAGTCTGTCCAGCAGCATTGGCATATAGAGCAAGTAGATACACTGATTTTGCAGCCCACGAGAAATTACGTGGATCGATGTCTCGCCCATCCGTCCATCGCCGAGCACGTCGGGCGCAATGGATTCGGCCCGATGCGATCCGTATTCATGATCACGGGGCTGAAAATTGCGAGAGGCGACACTAGTCGTAAAACAGTACATACCCGGGATCGCGCCATCGGCTCGCATATTGGAATGTAAGTATTCAAGTCGTTGCACCGTCCCATCTCTAATATATGGTGATTAGAAAAGTCCCCAATCTAGCTGAATCCCATTCGAATGGTGATAACTCATCCACAGAATCGACTTCATTCTTGGCCAAGTACTCAAATGATTTTGTCTGGGCAGTGAGATTGTCGAAAATTACAAAAGGCCTCTTTGATTCCGCTTGGACCCAAAGAACATTCTCAAAAGGCGCAACATTTGATGTGGATACCGAAAGAAAGAATTTGAAAGACATACTATCGCAGGAAGGTTTCGGTCACGCCGAGGCGGTAGCGATTGAAGGTGAAACAGACGAGGAAACTTTTATTATTTAGGTAAAGTTGAGAGACTAGCAGGCTGTTACCATAAGGGAAATAGTTGATTCCAATTTTTCCCTTTTTTCCATTTGAAGCTTAGCAACATAAAAATTAAATTGTGTTGTTCAACGGCTGTCAGCCACTTTTTCAGCTCTGCTGTTTTGAAACCAGATCGTCAGCTGAGCACTGACAATGCCTCATCCCATTGGTTCGGTCAAATCCTTCATGCATGTTTTGACCTGATGATTATATAAACCGCCACCGCATAAGCGCCGCTCAGCTCCGAGAGGGGTAGGCTCTCATAAATCTGCTTCACGCAAACCAGCTGCCAGAATGGAGCGAATGATTATCGGAAATGGCACTTCCAGGACATCATGGTCAGTCGGGGCCTCAAGCGCTCCAGCTTGCAATTGAGGCCACCGACAAGCTTGCCAACATCGCCCATGGTGTCGCTCAGGATGGGGATCAACTGCTATTCTGCACAGCCTTGTCTGCATCACTCTGGGTGATACACCATCAGCTGCGAAGTAAACATTCAACATTTCATAGCTCTAATACTCGAGTTCTAAAGCTGTTGAACAATCTTGAGCGTCTTTGCAAGGTACGATAATGGCTTTGCGTTTGCCTATACTGCACGACCTAACATCATTTCCAGCCTGAGCTATTCGAATCGCAACATGGTAATTCCCAAAATACCCCAGTAGCATCGAAAGACTTTGCGACCAAATATCCCGGATTGTCGAAACTTCGAGAAAATAATCGAAAGCCTGCGTTGGACCGTATCCGTAAGCTAGCCAGTGACCAGACTCCCAGAGCAAAAAAGCGACAAAGGGACCTGCTTCGCATTCTCCAAGACTTTAACAAGACACCATCAGCGGCGAAGGATGAACCCTACGTAAAACCAAAAGCGGGCATTATCGATGATCTCAGCGGATCGATACGAGTTTTATATAACGTCTTATCCAAATACACGACATGTAAAGCCGACATTGAAGCGAAACAAATGGCGGCAAAATTACGGCTTTCCATGGCCATGAAGGTTGAAGACGATCTGCCCACTTTTGATTTAATGTTTTTGGCCCATCCTCATAAGGAGGTACGCGAACAGGCACTGAGGTGGCGGGAGACACGAATTAAAGTTGATCGAAGGTAACGAATCCTTGACACAGGCCCGATGTTCGTCATTTAACGCAGAGCGATTAATGGATGTACAGTAAGACGAAATTTAAAACCAAACTTGATGAAAAAGTTGAACTTGTGATGAGTGATCCCGTTACCAACCTGTGTGGAAGAATTAGTACAAGGGCTCAATATCACCTCTCCCTAAAGGTGGCCAACGAGCAATTGGAGTTCATCGACTTATTTGAAGGCTCTAGATCATGGATCCCTGATTCTCCTTCTATATCTTTGACGACAATTCTCAAAAATCATTCCTTCTCGAAGAAGATTAAGGCAATACTGTCTTATTTGATAGCCAAAGCTGTCTGGCAATTCTATTCTACAGACTGGATGGGCAAGGAGTGGACAAAGGACAACATATGTTTCATGTTTGAAAGACGTGAAAATACTCCTGTCCCCGGTATTTATCTCAACGAACCTTTTATTTCAGCACATTTCGGTCCAGAACCATGTGGCGACTCCCTAGGTCGACTACACAAGTTTCCCAAAATCAAGGCTCTTGGCATCGCCCTCCTTGAGATTGAGATTGGAAGTGTTATTGAAGACCACTTTGAGCAAGATTGTTACGGATCAGATGGAGAGCTCAACTCTGAGGCGGATCTTTTCACCTCTTTACGTGTATACGACTCTGAGAAACTGGAAGACACGTATTCTCTATTAAAAGGCGCCATAGGTGAATGCCTGAGGCCCGGCAGATTTATCTCGCACCGTAGTGATGTGGATGAGATCAGAAAAGTATTAAAAGAGCATGTTGTAGATCAGCTACACGTATTGATAGGGCTCTACGAAAATATGGATAAGCTTCGACCCATAGTGCAAATGCAGCCAACCCAATTGCCTCCGATGACATCAGGTTTCGGAGCAGCTTCAAACATCCCTTTGCGAGTCGACGACATCCCACTGCGGTACGTAATAACGAGGGTATTGTTAAGACCATGACCAACTGATAATATTCTATTATAGTCAACAAGCTGCTCAAGACAGCATAAGGCTTTCTAGACTGGCATCAAAGGTCACCAGGTGAGAGAACTAATTGCGTTTCCTTGGCTACCAACTAACGACTATAGCATTGGCAGAGTGTCATCCGAACCTTGGTTTGACGAGCTTGACAAGTTGAACCACATTCTGTGTCATGTACCTGGCGAAATCGACCAGAGCTATCGAAAAGTGAGAGTGGCCGTTTTGGACACGGGATTCGATGGGAATGACGCATATGCTAGACATATTTGCGACTACCGAGATTTTGTCACTGGCAACCATGACATGAAAGAAGACAGCACTGGACACGGAACTAATTCCGTAAAGCTCATTTTCAAAGTATTTGGCGATGCTGAAGTCTACGTGGCACGGGTGTTTGAGAAGAATGAAGCTAATGAGAACACGCAAGATTTGATGCTTGAGGTAGGAGACAAACGAAATAATTATGGCTGCGTGATATAATCTAACCGTTATCCAGGCAATTAAATACGCGCACGAAACATGGAAGGCCGACATCATCAATATCTCATCCGGCTTTGAACAAGATCATCCGCCAATGCGACGTGTAATTAAAAGGGCTGTTACAGACGGGGTTCTCGTGTTTGCTGCTGCATCCAACTATGGAAATGTCCGGCAAGTTACGTTTCCAGCACGAATGCGCGATGTGGTATGCGTCTACTGCACTGATGGAAGGGCAAAGATTACGCCTTCAATCAATCCGGCCCCTCAAAGTAAATCCAAGAACTTTGCCATTCTTGGCGAGAGCGTAATAATCCCGCCGTCGACTTCAAACACGGCTACCGGGACATCCGTGGCTACCTGCATTGCGGCCGGGCTTGCGGGGCGACTGCTGGACTTTTCACGACACAGTGATAGTAAACGGTGTATAAGATGCGTGGAGAACTTGGCCAGCATTGAGAGGATCACAGCGGTCTTTACGTGTATGGCGAGAGGGGCAGAGGATCAGCAGTATGATTATGTGGTCCCTTGGAGGCTTTTGCAGCATCTCGCCGAAAACAGCGACCGCATCGAAAAGAGACGAAGAATTTGTGAAAAATTGTCCGTGGCTTTAGAAGATATTGACCTTATATACTAAACAACTAAGTGCTTGTTTTTCTTCTTCTCTTGCGATTGGAGATTTTGCTCACCAAACGCCGCAGGATTCGATTATTTTAGTCCTCCATTCACGACACGAGCAATATGATCCGCGGTCGCCAATCTCGCTTCTTACGAGCGATGTGGGATGTGGGATATGAACGTGGGATGCGGGATGCGGGATACGGGAGGTCTCCACAAACGGTTAGGCTGATCGTCCGCTGCCATCTTATAAATCTCCTCGAAAATAGCGCTCCTTGAGCAAGGTTTCTTTTAATGCCAAGGGGTTACCTTAGATCTTGCTGATTGGCCTGTATAGAGCCGTAGAGTGGAACCGCACTATTAGAAGAAATCCTACGGCATAATTTGTTATCCGAGTCGGACGCCGGCCGGGCAATTTGCGACCCTCTAAGATCATGGAGGCCGGCCTTTGTCATACCATTGCTGCACAGGCCATCATTTGACTTTGACTTGTCGGGTTGCGGAGTTATGGATGAACGAAGCCTCGTGTCTCTATGTATGTATATATGAACCAGCTCCGTCTCCCAGCTGAATGAACCCTATTCGATCAACAAACTCAGTCGATTCATTTAACCATTACATCACCTTCACCATGCTAGTTCTCATTGCCGGAATCACGGGCAGCCTTGGTCAAGACTTGGCCAAGGCTGCTAAATCCCGAGGGCTCTCTGTACGGGGTCTAGGCCGTAACCCTGACAAGCTTTCGCCAGAATTGTCGCGAGATCTTGAATTATTTGTTACAAGCGAGTCTTACTACGATGTTCCAGCTCTTGAAAAGGCCGTTGCTGGGGTAGATGCCGTCATTTGCGCCTACGCTCCGGATCCCGTGATGGACCTCGACGCTCATCTGCTTCTTCTCCGCGCCGCTGAGCGAGCAAAGATCAACATTTTCATCGCATCTTGCTGGAACAACGACTGGACCAAAATCAAGTTTGGTGATTTTGAACACTACGACAACCACATTGCTTTTCAGCAACAGGTAGAAATGACAAGCCCAATCAAGCCGGTCTATATTTTCACCGGTATTTTCGCCGACCTTCTTTTTACGCCAGTTGGGCCAGGTTCATTCGAAATGAGCAGTGGCAAGCCACGCATGCAGTATTGGGGCACTGGAAATACCAACAAATGGCCATGGACCACCCAGCATGATGTGGCTGCATGGACAATCGACATCTTGGTGCATGACCAGAACGTGAAGGCTGGAAATGTTGGTTACTTCAAGCTGAGATCTGGAGAACACACAATTGAAGAATTGGCAGCTGCGTACGAGAAGGCCTTCCAAAAGAAGGTTGAGGTGCTCAAGCAGGGCAGCATAGAAGACCTTGAACAAGAGGTGGCTAGGCTTCGGACGGAAAAAGGCAGAGGAAAGTATTTTGAATACCTTCCCTGGGCTGCAGCTTTGGTCGGGAGCAAGGGCCTATGGGAAATGGCAGATGTTACTGTGCTAGACTATCTCCAGGAACCCGAAAGTATTGAGGATTATTTGGAGCAACAGAAGAAGTCTCAGGAAGCCGATTCTCATTGAGACTTCCACATAATGACTCGTTATATTTCTGTACATTCTCATTAACCCATGCTCCTACCCCTCAGTCCACGAGTCACTTATACTTGCAATGGACAACATTAGATGTATAGATGATTTTATCAAACAATTCATTTGTATTCAAGCCGCCATCACCTCGGGTCGGGAAGGTTAGGCTTATGCGTCCCTTGTTACTGTTTATTTCCGACTCTCAAACGGTAACTTTCCTCATGCGTTAGTGGTGATAAATTTTTTCTTTGTAACGAAAAATGATCCGAGACTGTTTTTTCTGGGTGCGATGTGCTATTCTTGCTATGACCCTAACCCTAACCCTGTTATCGACAGTATAAATTCATCACCCCACAGAGATTTGGAAGTATGGTATAGCACATAGCCAGAATAGATTCCTACCTTTAGATACAGCCAGGGCTGCGTTAAGACCATATCCATTACCTGTTAAGACCCAGTACTATTGGATAATTGGTGATGCTGAGTGACTCATTGGCTTCATATGAAATGTCTCACTATAAATGAAAAATGACGTCTTTTTGTCATCGCTGTGGGTCATGTCTTATTTGACCTTGCGCCGTCAAGGCGACTTGAAATTGAATTGAGCAAAACATCGGATTTGTCAGTTCGCCATATTACAGTGGGCCTGCTCATCCGGCTGAATTGATAGGATTGCAACCGACGTGGCTGTGCTGCTGAAGAGAGCCGAATGCTGCATCGGCAGGGCTTGGCGCCAGATACTGGCTGCTGGTCACAACCTTAGTCACCCAAATGTAACTTGAAACGTTGCAAACTGGATACCAATTTACCTATCTGCATGTTTCTAGGGGACTGCAGATAAGGAGAGGTGGTGCCTTTCAATCCACGCACAGGTAGTCAAGAGCATACCATTTTGGCCCGTATTTCCCCCTAAATGGACATGCGCAAATTTCATACTCTTAGCTTTAATTACTTCAAACGGACCAGCCTTTGTACCATTAAATGATGTCTAAAACAACACTGAGGCGGGGTTGATACATACAAGATGTCGCATGACACAAAAGTGGCATGGGCGGAATGTGCTTATGCTTAATTCCGGTATTCAAGAGGCTATTTCAACATTGGTATTGTAGTCAGATATCCATCGGTATCTCGGAGAATCACAGCTTTGTTTGGCGGCTCTCTTACTCGGCTCAGCACTGCTTTCTTTCAGTACCCAGTAGCCAACTCACTACCGCAGGGAGTAGAGGGATGTCACTTTGGCTTGTTAGAAGCTCAAGCAGAATACACTGTAGCTCGTGCGGGGTCGGCCACCAGGGTTCCATTGCAAGGTGACACTTCCTCTGGGCTGTACTCTGTGACTCCCTTTCGGTGTGCAGACAGCATTCCATTGAGGCCGGAGAGGCTTGTGGGGTCGTTTCATTTTTGGTA
This sequence comes from Calonectria naviculata, assembly GCA_003031705.1. Taxonomy (NCBI): domain Eukaryota; kingdom Fungi; phylum Ascomycota; class Sordariomycetes; order Hypocreales; family Nectriaceae; genus Calonectria; species Calonectria naviculata. Next base: position 27,820 of record NAGG01000137.1, on the reverse strand, counting down.
AAGCAACTGAGTCGTCGACGGATCCTTGTATTGGCTCGGTAATGCCCCACGGCCCACTCGGTCTGAAGCGGCCACTGAGAGAGGTTGTGGTCAGTCTGGTGTGGGGAGGCGCATCTTAGTGTCGCCTTATCAGGACGTTCTGGGCGATGAATCATCGCGGCGGTGCTGGTTACAGCGTAGATCATGTATCATCTAGAAGAAGTAAGTTGACACTGCGTGGCATAAAAACGGCATGCAACCTCTTCTTTTTCTTTGATACTGAGCCAAACAAGAACAATCAGAACTTGAGATACATGGACACAACTGCACAAAACCTGGACACTACGACCACAGCTCCCACCGCCATGGACGCCTCCAACTCCACCATTACATTTTACGACATTTTGCTCGACCCCAAGGCCTACCCTGGGGCGCCAAACCCATGGAAGACGCGGTATGCAGCCATAAACATCCAATCCACAATCATCCCCAGCTAACGCTCCAGCCAAAAAGCTATGCGCTCAATTTGACCAACGTCCCTTACCGCACAAAATGGGTCCCATTCCCAGATATTGCCAAAACGCGCAGCGCCCTAAACATCCCCATCAGCCGCAAGAATCATGATGGAAGCGACTTCCCCACGCTGCCCATCATTAGCGACCCAATTGCTTCTCCCGAAAAGGGAGAACTGCTGATAGGCGACACGTTCGACATTGCGCTGCACTTGCAAGAGACATACATCTCCTCCTCTTCGTCTCCCTCCCCCAATCCTCCAAGGGGCCAGCTTTTCCCACCCAACACAGTCGCGATGCACCGCGCCTTCAACAAGTTTGTGGACGAGCTCTTCAGCTTGCACGGTGCCCCGCTCGCAGGGTTCCACATGCCCTTTGACCCGCGCACCGCAGAATCAGACCGGGAGGCGTCCATGCGACGTGTTCCGGGAAACCTGAAGTGGGAAGACATTGAGTTCCCTCAAGGGTCGGAGCCAAGAAATAGCATGCTGAAAGGTTTTGAGGAGGCTCTAGACACAAAGCTCAGTGCTTGCTTCCCGGGGGCTGGACAGTCAAATGGAGAGGGTGGCAAGGCGGGAAATGGCCCGTTTATGGATGGAAACGACAGCCCAATGTACGCCGATTTTATCGTGGGTGGATGGCTGCAGTTCTTGAGACAATGTCTGCCCGAGTGGGAGGATCTGAGGAATAAGTGGTCTGGGGGAAAGTGGGGGAGACTGTTTGATGCGCTAGAGGAGTGGGCAGCTGTAGATGGACGTGAGGGAGTGGTTCCAAAGAGGCGGTAATAATTACAGCTATGGATTGGGCGCAGTCACATTATGAAGATGGAATAAAAAACCCTGTGCTTTAATCACCCTTGGTTTTGCTCCCAACACCTTGAAGGCTATTGAAGCGCGCCTTGGTAGTAGCGGGGAGGCGGCCGCGTAGACCCTTTTAGCTCCCGTCATCTCGGCGAGTTTAACCCTACTATCTACGTCACTCGCCCAACACAAAGCATTTACATTTCAATCCAACCTACTCTTAATCATGATCATAAGAGTGGGCAATTCGAGGTTGTGCTAGGCTAGAGGGGGCTGTTGGGAAACTTATTGCCCAGCAGGTTAGATGAGAAGGGATGTTCTGAAACGTGAAAACTGTAGCGAGTTATAGCAACCCTGAAAGCGTCGTATTTAACAGACGCTAATTAAAAATGCGCATTTGCTGACTGTATTTATGTACAGATTATAGTGGACTTGAGGGTCAATATGTCCTTTTGAAGCTGATTTAATACAAGGGCCATGGTCGTGCCAAAGTGTCCATCCTTTAAAACATCCAATGTGAGATTGAAGTACCACACACCTAGTTAGCGCCTGAGTTAGCGGCCGTCAAATAGCCGTAATTGATTCCGCTAACAGAGATGTCGGTTTTCTCAGTGCTCCAAATGTTCCTGCTGGTTGACGAGAAAAGAAAGTAAAGCTTGTTGCCGCTCCCCTCTGTAGTGCAGTCAAGACGACCGTTGGTGCAATGAGTACAGTGGACATAGGAAACCTCGTCCTGGACCATTCTGTTGGTTGGCCAGAAGTTGGTAAAGTAGTAGCCTTGATCCGTATCTGGATTGGTTCCGAGGTAATATCTGGTGCCGGAGAGGACGAGACTGAATCGCCCAGTCGCGGGTTCAATCTGGAAACTGCCGCTGACACTGTTTGATGCACTCTCAGAGTAGAGTCCATATGTGCCGGAATAGTATCCGGTTCCCGGGTTGATCCAGCCCTGGTAACTTGTGGTACCAACAAGCCCTGATAGAGTGGACCATTCTGTCTCCGTGGAAGGGGTGCAAGTGGATGTGGTGGGAGTTTCAGATGTCGTTGTAGAGCTGTCCGTTGAGCTTTCGACCGGGGCGGCGGATGTAGTGGAGGAGGTTGGCAGGATCAATTCATCCGTGGTTGACTGCGAACTGGATGTCGGAACTGTTGACAGAGTACTTGTCGCTGGGATTTCCAGGGAGGTTGATTCCGACAAGCTGGAGGACAGAATATCCGTGCTAGTCGAAGAAGTCGTCGATTCGATTGCACTTGTACCAGTACTCGAAGACACAGCATCGGCGGTAGTCGAAGAAGTAGTTGATTCGGCAGAAGTCAGGGTTTCTGTGCTGGCTGTGGTCGATTCAGTTGCGCTGGTGTCAATGCTCGAGGAGGTTTCAGTCCCCAAAGACGCAGTGCTTGCGCCATACTGGCTGTTTTGAGTTGACGCAGACGAAACTGCATACGATGAGTTTGGATAAGGCCGGCACCGACTGGCCGATGAGGCGGGAAGCTGGGCGAGCAGCAGGCTGAAAGCGAGTGACGAAAGTTGAAGACGCATTGTTGCAGATTCCAAAAAAGAGGCACGATCTAGCACGGCTGTGGCGCGGGAGAGTAGAAACTAAAATTGCGGGAAGGCGTATGGAAGCATATTTATTAACATCTCCCTCCCCCTTTACTAGAGCAGACTGTGGGTATGTTTAAAAAGCGGCTGAAAAACTATTGAATCGTGGTGGGGAATATTGGTCTTGGCAAACGCCGCCAAACCGATCTCAGTGGGTTCTTTGCTTTTTTCAACAAGGGTGCCATTTACAAAACCGACCAGCTTCTCGTATAATCTAGCATAGAAATGGAGCCTTGAAATGGGCCTTTAGCTCTGCGCATGTTTTCATCGCTGCAGTAAACCGGGCATTCATCTGTTTCTCCTCCGGTATGTATGTGGATGATTCCTTCAACTCAATCTCTCGCTTGCAAGGACGGGGGTGACTGCCAAGGCGCCATGATCGCACGACCGCGACCAACCAACCAATCGCGGCCCCATCTCCATTCCGTATCCCTGCTGAAGGTAAAATCAGGCCTGTTCAACAATAACATGAGCACGGTCATGAAAAGAGGAAAAATCCCTGAATATTGAAAACGCGAGTGTTTTGGTTCCAACAGCTTTCATTATTCTCAAATTATTAAACTTGATTTGTGATAGCCATACTGCATTGCTATGCCTCATCTAGAGAGAACGATAAACACTCATCTAACCTTGAACCGGTGAATATTGGGTGTGCACATAAAAAATGGAAGCAAAATAAGGGGAAGATGCGCTTTCAATTTTTTAAGGCTTTTGAAAAGAAATACACCGAGGATTTGAATCCACAAGATTCGTGCCTTGAGGCAAGCCGTTGCGTAGGCAACTTTGCGGAATATACATTCCGCATCACATCTGACTTCACTCACTCCTTATCTCCCCCGCGCAAATTTCTATCTCCCATCAAGGCAAATGTTTCATTCAATCAGTGATTATTAGCTCGGCATGTCAATTTTGTAATTGAACCAGCTCACCAGCTCGCAAACATGCGTAGTTAGTTCAAATCAACTGACCGTGCACAGCACCATTAAATGATGTATCCTTAATATCATCACAGTCGTACCTCTTTTACTACCAAAATTGTAAGCTGGCCATATATTGTGAAGGATATTCACCCTGACATTCTTCTATTGTGTTATCTAGGTTCAAACAGCGCGGAAAATAGGGTCCGCAGTGACATATGGATTACCGTGTACCGACTAGAAGGTTTCAAGGGCATTGCTGATAAGGGAGTTTGTTTCGGTTGGCTGATCGCTCAACCGGTAACCTATTTGGGATAATTCCCAACCGGGGCGTGCAAAACCGTTATCATTATCTATGAATGGGCACAGAAGACTATCGTATATAACTCTCTTATAGTTATTCTGACATGCGCTTAAAATCACATGCGCTCTCTCATCTCAAGAAATACCAGAAACCCTTGCACTTTTAAAAAAGATTTCATAAATTTTTAATTATAGGAAAACAGTCAAATGGACTCATTACAACCCGAGTACAAGGTTGATTCAGGCGCAGAGTCAACGCGATCTTGCGAGGCTGTCGGCGAAATATTGGCTGTGCCACAAACAGCCAGTGTCACTTCATGGCTGAAATGGGTGCCCGGTCCTTCTGTTACCCGTTGTTGTACTGGATGGTCTCCTCTAGGGACACAAATTGGTTTTTTAATCTGCAGTTGTGCCATTTTTATCCTCTCCGGCTATAGTAAGTGCACAATCGACATTTACCTTGAGATACAATTCGTCTGACACAAGGTTGAATAAGACTGCTCGCTGATGGGTAGTGTTTCCTCCATCGATTCATACAAGTCTATCGTTGGCCTGAATGGCGGAACCTCCTACGACGCTCTTATCCTTGGCGTGATAAACGCAAGTTACTGGGTGGGAGTCATCATCGGTGCGTTACTCTCAGGCTGGCTATCCGACCGCGTCGGCCGCAGAAAGGCGATAGTATGCGCCTGTCTGTTGGCTATTGTCGTTGTCCCCATTTTCACTGCTCTGGATAATTTCGCATGGGCTTTGGTACTGCGTATTTGGAACGGTGTCGCCACCGGTGCACTTGATTCAGCTACTCTGACATGGTCCGCGGAGACGGCAAATCACAAAAGTCGAGGTCGTGTCATCGGATTGGAACTTGCCTGTAGTGCCTATGGTGCTTCCTTTGCTTATTTTGCCGTGTACGGGCTATCAAACGAGTTGAATTCAACAGCTATATGGCAATTCCCCATTGCTTTTCAGCTCGTCATGGTCGTCATTACGCTTAGCATGATCGCATTCTTGCCGGAATCACCAAGGTGGCTGGTCAAGGTCGGCCTGATCTCTGAGGTCCGTCAAGTGCTGAAGTTGTTACATACGACTGGGTCAGACGATGAGGCCGAGGGAAATGTTTCCGAGATAGACTACACAATCTCGACTATACAACAGGCGATCGTGGCAGAGAATGAATTCAACGCCAGTTCCAATTATTTCAGCATGCTATTCATTCGGGACCGTTTCTTCACCGCCCGCAGGACTTGGACCGCATTACTCATCCAGTTCTCATGCCAGTTCATGCTCGGGGGAGGTTTGGTCGCGGCTTATGGAATCGATATTTTCCAGACAGGTGGATGGTCAGAGAATACCTCATATCTGCTGACAGGTTTCACAATGGTTGCAACTGCCACTGGCGGTGTGGCCGGAGCAACCCTGCTGGCTGATCGACTCGGTCGAAGACGTGTCCTTTTATATGGAGCATTCAGTTCAGCTGTCATCATCGCCATGTTGGGGTTGTGCGCCTACTTCGTGGCAAAGTTCAAGGAGAACGATCACGCGCTAACAAAAAAGTATTCAATTGCGGTCGTGATCTTGCAAATTATTTGGAGTGCCAATTTTGGCATGACATGGCGTAAGTACATTTAAACCTTGGTTTTCCTTTTTCTGTGAAGCTGGCTTCGTTTCTAACGGATGAATTGAAGTTTGGTGTGCCTTCACCTACCCCGCCGAGATTTTCCCTGCCCGCTCCCGGGCTATGGGAAACTCATTCAGCGTCATCGGGTTTGCTCTGGGTTCCTTCTGTTGCAACATGGTCGGCTCGTATATGTTTAACTCACTTGGATACAAAACATTCTTTTTAATTTGCGGTCTGAATGCTGGTCTCGGCCTTGGGTGTTACCTTTTCATAGCTGAGACAGCGCAGAAAACATTGGAAGAAGTGGATGGGCTGTTTGGTGAAGCTCGGTGAGCAAACTATTGATCTCCATGTAGTAGAAATAGTGCGGGTTATAAGGTGACTCCCACACCATTACAAACGCGTCAGAATAACACCATCTGGCTGAGAGCCGTCAATGCACTGTTTTGTGTCGTTCAACACTTTTATAAATAATTTGAACTAAGCTTCTATACATCACAGGTTTGAAAAAAAGACCGATATTTTAAGCTGGAGTTAGAGTTGTTACAAAACATGGTTTAATCCTGAGCGACTTGAATGAGGATTTACGTGTCGCGACGCGCTCCATCTTCACTTACCCTAGAGAGAAAATTTCATCGCCGACGGCAAGTGGACCAACCCCGCTGATCAAGAGCAGGGACTGAGGAATTATAATTTATCTGAAGAAAATCTACAATCACTTATATCTTTTTATAATCCATCGTGTTGATTGCCTAATCCTTAAGACTTGCGTGGGCTGAAGGCCAATTAGGCTGGGTTGGATTTTGCATGTTAGAGGGTCGCAACCAGCTCCAAGACGAATTAGAGAAGCCATGGTGCGAGGGAACGTAGCAATGAGCCCGGTAAGGGACTAATCCCATAAAAACTTCAAATCAAACACGCACGCACACCGAGAAATTTGTTAGGTTTGATATTGCACATTCAAAATGTAAAAATTGGAAATCCTGAGAATTGGAAGGCCATCTTCTAGAACAATGATGGCTAAAACTGCATCAATTGGTATTCAGATTCGGGCATTCTATTATTTTCATATATGGCAGCTAGGATTGCCTCTCAACGAAGAGCACTACACAAGTGTTCTTATTAAAACTAAGATTACATATTTTCACTCTGGTCCCACCTCTCGGTTAATGGACCATCTCAACAAGAGCAAGCTCTGCTCCCTCTCCTCGACTCCTGTGTCGAGCAAAGAAGACCCAGTAAAAGGTCAGGAAAATCGCACACAGTCCAAGGACGACAACAGAATAGTTCATTGTGTCGCCCGTGGCAGGCAGATAGACGGGGAAAAGGGAGAGAATAATGATAAAAAGACCCCACACAATGGTTAGGATGTTGATCACATATCCCAGACCCGGGATCACGTCGAGGTTAAATGATCGTTCAGGCAAGACTGATCGGCCCTTGATCATTAGGACAATGATTGGCGCAATGTAGGTAGCCTGATATGTGGACACAACGCAGCTGACAATAGCATTCCATGCTGTCTCGCTGGCGATGTAAAGCAGGCCGCAAAGCATGCTTAGGAAGACGGTGAGTAGTGTGGCATTGACTGGGCACTTCGTCTTTGGGTTCACCTTCGCAAATGTGGAAGCAAAAGGGACCCATCCCAAGCATCCAAGTGCCCAGACAACCCGGGCGATAGCAGTAAGACCCTGTGCGCCGGTAAACTGAGTCATGATGACCATGAGTATAGTGGCAACTGCGAGGCCACCGGCACGACCGGCCGAGTTGACATAGAGTTGGAGGTAAATCTCGCCAAGCGACGATTCAAGGAGCCGATCCAGATCTCCAAGAGAGTAGAGCATGAGAATGGAAAATGAGAAGCACACAAAGGCGGAAAATGCCACGGCAGACATCAAGACTTTGGGGATTGTGCTTCGGGGGTTGATGGTTTCCATTGACATGTGTGTCGCCGCCTCAAGACCTGTTGTAGCGAAAGTGGTCTGGACAAGAGAGAGGAAGAAGACGATGACCGAGTTCGACCAACCGGTGTTGTTGGTGAATTTGAGAAATACAAACTCGGCCGACTGGGGCTGAATGTGGGAGCACCAAAGACCAATCGTCACAATCAACATTCCCATGAGAAAGATGATTGACCCCAAGCTCCAAAGTGGAAGCCAAGACGGCCGCAGACTGACTGGAACGTAGGAAAGCGCAAAGCCCCAGAAGACGAAGCAAACCTGCCAGCGTGCAAATTCAAAACCAGTCAGAATGGTCACTAGGGCGGTCACAGCCTGTGTTGCTGCAAAGCCAACTGCAGCCACACCGGTAGCATATGATAGGACGTTGATCCAGCCCATGAAGAAGGCAAACGTACGACCCTTGTTTGCGGGAGCAAGCTCGATGATCCAGTACAGAGCGCCTCCAGGGTGCGGCCAGACCGATACCAGCTCCGATAAGGACATTGCCGTGAGGAGCTGGAAGAAGCCGACCACCAATGTCCCATAGAGAAAGCCCACTGGACCACCAACATCAATCGACACACCAATGGTGAGGAGATAGTTGGCCCAGCATGATGTGATTGTTATTTGATAGCCCAGCAACGTCCAGAAGCCAAACTTCTTGGGTTCATGAACGCTAGCCTCTTCATGACTCGATGTGCTTGTTTTCGGTTCGCCTTTGACGTCGACTCGATCGGTGTCGGACAGGACTGCGCTTGTTGGGGAGTCCATGATGGAGGATGATGATGGCCGGACAAGGTGCCAACGGGTAGAATGTCAGAGGCGGGGGAAGAAGAGCGCAAGCCGCTTGAGCAGCCTAGTCGATCATGATTTATTTGGTATTTAAAAAACCCGAAACGCCGATATAGGTTGATCACCTGGCCCCGACCCCGAGACATGCCAAGTTTTGGTATCAGACACTAAGTCACGGTGCAGATGGGAAAACAAGTTCTTGGGGCCCAGATCCGAACCTATTGGCCGAGAAAAAGCAATAATGGGGCCACTACGATAAGGGTTACATCAAATACCTTCCTTTCATTCGACCTCGCCAGAAGACAGAGACAAATGGCGTCCACAGGGCTTGCGTTGTGAGGAGCTGAACTTGATCGACGGTGTAGGGGTGGTGGATCCACTATAACTACGCAAGAGCTAATCTTTCCCAAAGGAACTGGCTAGGGTCACAGGGTGTGGCGGCGAAAGTGGTGGTTTAAGACATTTGACGCACGTATCAAGAGACGTCCATATGCCCACGCATGCAAGCGACACGGCAGAGACACGCTAGGCGGCGCGGCCGAGACAAACTAGGCAACACGGCAGGGCCACGCTAGCAGACACGGCAGGCAAACGCTAGACCTTCTACGACACGCGAGGTGGAGAGTTCAGCGTCAGCTAGCCAGGCGGGCCGGTCCACACCATACACAGTAGACCTGTTATTGTTCCGAGGGGAGTGACAAGGACGTGCGCTAGATCTGCAAGAGGACATGTCAAGGTCGTGATACAACATATCAAAATCCAAAGCGGAGTGGGGACACACATCTGACAGGAATGTGCATCACGACATGGTCCTTGCAAGTTCGTCCCATGTGTGACATCGCAGCTGAGAAAGCACTCATCCAAGACATGTTGGCCCAAAGCGGGGTCGGCGATGTTTTTGATGCTGGAGCGGAGGGCAGATGTCAAAAGATGAGAATGACTGATGTAGCTAACAGAAGGCCTAATGCACGGTTAACTATCTGACGTGCTGGGTAATGGGTTCCGAGTTTCTGGGATCGAAGTACGGGCTGGAGTGGCTATTTTGTTGGATGGCTTCTGGAGCTGCAGTCATTCATTGCACTGGATAAAGTCGAAGATGCGTCTTGCTTTTATTCTAGTCAAAAGGCAAACAGCGAGATTAACCAGATCAAGGACCCAAGAGCCTCAAGACGACCGAATCTCATACAAATAGGCGGTATTAATAATACAGTCTCGTGCCCTAAAACCAAGAAAGTGTGAAACAGAGATAAAATACAAAACAAAAGAAACATGGGCAAAAATTGGAGAGAGTGGGAGGCAGGCGCCTTGGTTATGCCCACCAGGATCTAGACTCCCGGCCGTCGGTGATGAGCGACGGGTGGCAAGAGAAGAGAATTCGGCATTTAGTGGAGAGCAGAGGCGTGACTTGGAAAGCGCGTCAAACATGCAGCGAATTCAGAGCAAAATTGAAATGAAGAGACAATTTATTGTATTAACTGTAGCCTAGAAAGTCGTATCACATCTAACAAGTGATTTTAATCTCATCCATCCAAGCCTGCAAAGGCGAATTCAAGCCACTCGCAAACTTCTCTGCAATTTTACAAATATCCTCCACCATGCGTTGGCCCCTCTCCTCCGAAACAAGTCCGGTGGTAGAGTAGAGACTGACATGAAGATTGCCATCTCGTGCGTAGGTTGAAATCCATGGGTACGGTTCCAGGAGGTATGGGTTCTCAAAGAACCGGATAGGGCGCTCGGCGCCAAAACAGTGAAGCGACGGGGTCTCGCCGAAACTCTGGTGCTGAATTATGGAGTCGAAAAGACCAGATGGCCAGTCAGTGCATTCTTCGACCATGTCTTTACCCAGCGAGTCAGCCTCTCCAGGCGCCATGTTTTGGTCCTGAATATACTCCAGTAATTGGAGAGGGCTTTCAAGAGACTCAAGCGGCACTCGAACAGGAGCAGCACTCATACACGCGCCCACAATGTTCTCCACTCTTCGAATATTAGAGTTGCGGCCAGCAATAAACTGCCAAAACACAACATCCTTTTCCCCGGTGAGGTGCGAGATGAATAGAGCCCATGCTGCATTTACGAGAGTTGATATCATGATGGACTTGTCGGGAAGTGTTGGGAGCAATGTCTTTGCGTGAGCCGCGAGGGGCTTGACGTCTTCAGGGCTGCAGTGGGGGTCAAGCTTCGGCTTAATTTCACTGATGTGGGCTCCCTTGAGCAGATCCTTCCAATACTTGATTGCCATCTCCCGCTTTTGCGCAATGTAAGATGTGTAGTGGTAGAAGCTTGGGGCAATGGACGACGGATCTTGCTCATGCCCACTAATGAGTGACTCGAAAATCACTGGAATGGAAATCGCGTCGTTCTGGGCGTGCTGCATACGAACAGACAATCGCATGCCCTGCGTGCCATTTCGGAAACAGAAAACTGCCCATGGAGGCTGGTGTTCGGGGAGTTCCTCCAAGTCCTTCAAGTTGAACTTGGTGAAGAACTCTTCGAAATCTCCCTCCACATCCACAACGTGAACAGTAGAGTCAACATTGTTGAGAACAAACTGCCAGTACTCTCCATCGACCTTCTCGAACTGCGTACGGAGGGCAGGGTGTCGTTCCAGTGTGAGAACACAGTTCTTCTCCAAGATGGAGGGATCTATGATGTGGTCAAGATCCATGTAGAAAAAGTCAATGTACTGACGCCATGCTGTCGAGTTCCACAGAAACTCCTTTTGGATGTTGGTGAGAGGGTAGATGTCCGAAACGGAGCTGGGGTCAAGCTTGGCAGGATCAATCTTTCCAAGCAATTCCTCCTTGAGCGCGGGATCAATCTTGCTGATCTCCACCAGCTCGTTGCTATTTTGTTCGGAATTGAAAGACAGCTCAGAGCACAGTTTCCCGATATTCCTGTTGCGGAAAATATCCTGGATGGTGAGTTCAAGGCCAATGTTTCGGGCCGAGCCGACAATCCTCATGGCGACCAGTGATTCTCCTCCCAGATCAAAAAAGTTGTCATCCAGGCCAAAAGTGCTCGCCTTGATGTTGAGACACTCGGCCCAAATCTTCTTCATCTGTCTCTCTTCCTCTGTGGTAGGCTGTCGCGTCGAAGCTCGAGCTGGTGTCGACCTTGTGACCATCTGCTCGAGGGCTTTGCGATCCACCTTGCCATTCATGTTAACAGGAAGCTGATCCAGGAACTTGATCTCCTTGGGAATCATGTACGACGGCAGTTGGCTCTTGAGCTTCTCTTGCAACTGTTTGTGAACATCACGCTTCAACTGAACACGCAAGGGCTGGGTGGCGAGGGAATCGAGTTCTCGGCCTTCGTGATCAACAGGGAAACGGAAAAACACCCTGCTTCCCTCCTTGGCTTGATCATTGCGATGGAAGATGACGTCAAAGCCTCCTCTCTGGGAGTGCTGCCGAGCCCAACTTACTTCTACATTGTGACCAGATTCTCTGCCGATTTCAATCAAGTCAACAGGGGTGAGCGAAGGGAAGTCATTGGTCGCTTGACGGAGTTTGGAGATCCAGTCGGCACTCTCAGTCTTCTTATCAATGGAGTCAACGATGAATCTCTCAAGTATGGTTTTGTTGTATGGAATATTCGAAACACCCAACGGAGATGAACCGGAAGACTGGAGAAGCTGCAGCAGTGATTTGCGGTCTGATACAGATTCCCTAAAGTCAATCCACGACTTCTCGTCGATGGCTTGGATTTCTTCTTGTTTGACCTGGTCCTTGGCGTGGACAATGGCAGCATAACGATAGCAGCTCAATTCGTTGGTTGCCTTCATCGTTTTGGGCACAACCTCAACGTGTCCAACGAGATCAGGTAGTCGGTCTCGCAGGGATGTGAAAAATCCGGGGTCGAGAAGCAGCTCTGACCCCTCGGCCTCCAGCTGCGATCGCATCTCCTCCTTGCTGATGTCATCGCCGAACAAACGAAGAGCTCTGGAGGTCATAAACTCCCTGTGGAGTGCGTGTGACCGAATGTCACCCAAAAAGATTCGCTTGGTACCAAGCTCTAGAGAATCCTTGATTGCCCGGAACAGGTAGTCTTGGCTGGGAAAGTATTGAGCCACAGAGTTGACAACAACAAGATTGGGAGTAACCGCAATATCCAGATGCCGAAGCTCATGTGCCGTCGCATGGTACAGACGCACCTTCTCCGCCAAGGTGGGGTTTGATTTGATCGTCTTTGCCACAGTCTTGATTGCAGCTTCAGACAGATCCAGACCCATGTAGCTCTCCAACTCGCTGCCCAAATTGTAGAGCATCATACCTGAACCAGTTCCTATCTCGAGGACATGCCCAGGCTTGCCTCGGCTCAGAATGGTGTTGATTGTGTCGTCCAACCACTCGTTCATTTCATCCCAGTGGATTGGATTGCCGTCGTACATTGAAGTCCATCCGGTAAAGTCTCTTCCAATTTTCTCCTGAGACATCGAAGCCATGGTAGCGTAGATATCATCGTCATAGAACTCGCGCCTCATTTCAACCTGCTTCACCGCATCGTCGGTGCCGTTTTCCTCTGGGGTTGACTTCTCATCAGCTCGGATGGTGACAAACGCTGCGAGGAACGCCTCGGCACCACTGTCTCGCTTCAGGATAGCGGCAGCGTCGTGCACATTCTCATGACTTCGCATAACGTGCTCAATCTCGGACAGCTCGACTCGGTTACCTCGGATCTTGATCTGTCCATCTAGTCGCGCAAAGTATTCCAACTCGCCATCAGGTCGGTACCGAACAAGATCACCAGTTCTATAGGCTCTGATTTGCTTGCCGTTGATCTCCACGGAAACGAACCGATTGTTATCGAGCTTCGACTCTGTGTATCCTCTTGACAAACCATCACCAAGAACCACTAGTTCTCCGGTGACCCCCAAGGGAACTAGTCGCTGGTTGCGATCCATGACACATGCTCCTGAGTTGCTGAGTGTGTGTCCAATAGGCAACCCGTTGGGGTAGTCATCGTCCGAGATGGGGTACATGGTGCTGAAAGTGGTATTCTCGGTCGGGCCATACACGTGGACCAGCGTACCAGGCATGACTGCTCGAGCAGGGGCTAAATCCTGCATATCAAACTTTTCGCCTCCAAAGCACAGCATTCCAAGTCCAGACAAAATGCTAGGGCAGTCATGTGTGTAGTTTTTGAAGAGCGCGGTGGTGATAAAGGCAGTTGTGATCTTCTCGCGAGCGAACACATCGCTCACGGCTCTGTAGTCCAAGACTGTTGCGCCATCGATGCAGATTACTGTTCCGCCATTGAGGATAGCCGCATATATCTCCCATGTTGCCGCATCAAAAGCAACATTTGACAGATGGGCCATGGTGATAGTACTTGGAAGCTGGCCTGCCATGTTGCCTTCCTTCGCGAGCCGGACAATACCACGATGCTCAATCATGACACCCTTTGGAGCGCCTGTAGAACCTGACGTGAACATGACGTAGGCTAGACTCGTGGCTGCAGGTACCGCGATCGGCGATGTCTCAGATTGGTTAGAGATCTCATGACTGAGTGCCTCTTTGAATGGAACAAAATCCACGTCGGTCAAACCTATGGTAGGATTTGAGAGATTGTTTCCCACCAACACGAGCTTCTGACCTGAGATGGATGACAGAATGGTCTCTATTCGGCTCGCTGGTGATCTCACATCAAATGGCAAATATGCCATATTGGCCTTGAGGATGCCTAGAAAGACGGCAACTGTTTCGCAAGTACGGTCTGCGAGGACACCAATCATGGTTTCCGCGGCAAAGCCCCGGGCTGTGAGCCACAGGGCAACCTTGTTCGAAAGGCTATCAAGTTCTGAGTACGTCAGTTCCGTGGTAGCGTCCTTGACGGCTGTTTTGGAAGGACAAGCAGCCACCTGCTGCAGAAAGACGTCAACGACGCTAGAATCGCGAGGATAATCCACTTGGTTAACTTGAACCAAACCCTTGGCTTCCAGCACAGAGTAGTCTTCATCCGTTAACAATGGCAGCACTGCCACAGAGACGGTAGGCTGCTCAATGCCGGTTCTGACAACACTTTGGAAGACAGATGCCACACTGCGGATAGTGTCCAGATGAAAGGCATCAGTGCAGAAAACAATAGTTCCACGAAGACCTCCCTCTTCCTTGAATAAGTGGAATTCGATATCAAACATGGAAGTCAACGATGGCTTCTCGCCTCGTGGGAGGCTAAACTGTCCTTCTCCAGAGTGGATGGCAAAAAGTGTGGGAATAAGTGGACGGGCCGATGCTCCATCAGACGCTGAGGCTTCGGCAACCAGTTTTCTAAAGGGAACCTTCTGTGTATACTCTGAAGAGGACAGGGCCTTCTGTACCTGAAGAGTTACTGCCTCGAAGGACTCATCGTCAACGCTGGTTTGAATAAATTGCAAGTCTCCGATGAACCCGGACTCCTGTGCCGATGTCTCATGGCTTAACGTATCTGCAATGCTAAGCAGAGCATCCGTCGTGCTGGTGAGACGATAATGAGCCACTCTGAATGCAGCGAGAAGCACTGCAAGCTCGGTGAACTCGTAGCTCTGGCAAAAGGCTTGTAGTCCTTCGTAGAGCTGGGATGTAATTGTAAACTCGACCAAACTGGCCTGGTGTGGTAGCTTGCCCCTTCGGGACTTGTCACAGATAAATTCCACTGGCCTGTTCCCTGAGATGTGGGAAACCCAGTGGTCTAGTGACAGAGACTCTTCGTCTTCCTGCTTCCCGCTCACGGGCGTAGTGATGCCCGTGGCATCGGAGCCGGACTCATCGAGCCCTGAATTGGCTCCAGAATCTGTGAAGGCATTCTTGAGACTAGCTTGAAGTGAGGCCGGCTCACTTGTGCTCTGCGTCTGAGGGCCATCGCCAGGATAGTTTTCCGAAAGTAGGGGTGACATTAGGGCAGTCGTGATTCGTAACAGAAATAAAGATTATGGCGTACGGCTTTTTGAAAAACAATTATGTGAAAATTTGGTGGTATTCCTTTGGGATTTCCTCACTGAAGATGAGTGAAAGATAAGGAGCTAGATGGATGGTCCAGGGGAGCCATATATGACATGCACGTTGTCGCTCTTCGAGACTACTGAGAAAGTGACGAGTGCCAGCGATCAGCCATGTCGGTACGTGCCTCTCTGGAATGAATGTGTGGCTATCAGAAAGACACACATCGCCTCATGTCTTGTTCGGAATGCGTTAGACACGTCATTTTCAGTGGAGTGGCACGATGCGGGACGGCACCTAGAGAGGCGAGGGTGCGACGAGCCGCGGTCTCAGCTATGCACGCTGGGTTCTAATAGTGGATACGATGTGCAGATAGTTGAACTATTCTGAGCCGTCTGTTATCGTGCATGGAGCGGCACGTCCGGGATATGCAGCACCTCGCTGCCGTGTCTAGGTGCGGTGGGGATTACGTCTGTGGCTGCATTTGGCCGGGATACCACTACTGGTGTCGGGAGTATCGCATCTAATAGAATCGAGAACGTGGTGGAGCGTTGGTCTAAGACATTGCTCAGTTACACCCAATCAATCTATGTCTCATCCTTGGTGTTTTTGTTAACGTGGAGTGGAGACTTATGATAAGAATCGAGAGGACAGAGCATCATATTCGATGAGGACTTTTGTGTAGTGTGAAGCATACGCTCGGCTTTATCATGGACGATACTTTAGACATTTCATCAGCATAATTTACAACACTTTATTTGTGTTATCGTTATGAGAGTTTACGTGTGGTATATGACCAGATTTATTTTTATGTTCCTCCATCGATTACTAGATTAAACTTAGTAACCACTACATTAACTTAAACACCGCGAGGCTTCTCCATCCTAGCAGGGATATATTTTTGCACAAAAAAAAACTACCGTTTTCCTACCCCTACTCCTGCCAAGCGTGAATGGCGTCACCCATCTCGCTGTAGTCGCACTTCCAAACTCCCGGGCTGGCCTTGGGGAACTGACTGCGGAAGCCAATCATGCGCTGAGCTCGGGGACTTAGTGTGTCGACAAGCTCCTTCTTGACCAGGAAGGGGTGTGCCTCCTCAAGAGTCAGGTATGAGGGCTGGAAGATGACAACGAGGCCTCGTCGCTGGAAGTCGGTGGTTCTGTTGGCACCGCCTCCGTGCACAACCTTGCCGCTCAGGAAGCACACATCGCCAATGTTCATCTCTGCGGGGACGGAGTCTTCGGGAGTTCCATTCTCCTTGAAGTCCTCCCACTTGTGGCTTCCAGGAATAACGCGAGTTGCGCCGTTCTCATCGGTGAACTCGGTCAAGGCCAACATGAAGTTGATGAGAGCCTCTGGCGCAGTGGGACCACAGTGTGTGAAGACGGGGTACTGCCACTGGTCTCGGTGGAGATCCTGGGCCTTGCTTTTGGGGCCAATCTCGATGACCTGGGCTGTGTTGAGCCAGTATGTGCCGGAGTCTTCGACAAACATGTGGTGGCAGATCTCGTGAAGCAGGTCATTGTCCAAGAGGTGATCTCGGAAAGTCTTGCTCTGGTTGACAAGACCGGTCAAGCGCTTAGTGTTGAATCCGTGAAACTCCTGTAGGTAGTCATCAGGGATCTTGGACCCAACACCGATGTTGTCCATTGCAGGCTGAATCTCCTCATTGATGGATTTGCACTGCTCTGGGGTCAGGAGTCCCTGGATGATGACGGCGCCATCCTCGCGAACGACCTTCAAGATTGCCTCGGCTCCGTCGGTCGCCTTGACCTTGCGCACCTTGGTGATGGGCTCCGCCGTCATGGGGACGGCGGGAGCGGCGGTGACGGTGGTGGTAGTTGTGGTAGACATTGGGAAAGATTTTAATGACAAGGCGGGAATTGAGAAACTTCTGACGACAGCTGTAAAATTGGAATTCGGTATTAGAATGCTTCTGAGATTGATAACACGATGCCAAGTTGGCGTAAATCAGGTCATTATATATCATTGGATAGACAGGACAGAACAAGCAGCGTTACGATGCACTTGTCGTCACGGTGTGGGCCTGATCCAAACTACCCTAGTCAAAGGACAAGTTGTGTTGCTGGCTCAATCCTGTTTCCATCATAAACCAAACACATTCCCAGGTGGAATTGAGACACATCATTTGTCGAATGTCGTGAACCCAGGCGATGACATGCGGTTGCTTAGGCGGCTGGTATTGCAGTTAGCGGCACAGTAGCGCCAGGTCCTATTTTTTGCTTTGTCAGGCTTCTCCATCCAGTGACCGACTATCGCGGGTTGGTGCGGTACGATAGTATCCTGCCACAACACTAATGTAGGGCGGGAGAAGCGACTCGTGATTGGGGCCGTGATATGCCGAGGTCATTGCTTGTGGAGCTGAAAGAGGCATACGCGATGCAGAGAGCAACGAGCGCCGTCCACGTTGCCGAGGAAAGTGGTCGCTTATCGAAAATGAGACACGGCACAGCGCGCGCCGCTGGGATTCCACGGTGGGACGCGACACGGCACGGCACAGGTCTGCGTGAATTAGTTAGTGGGACACGGCACGGTGCCCGTGCCGTACGGCGGTTGCGTGAATTGTTCAATAGGAACGTGGCGCGGCCCGCTAGCGAATCGACGATCGTGCATGTCCTTATGCTCGGATATTCCGCTGTTTCTATATTCTGGTCAAAAAGTGGTTTTCGGTCGTACCACTTGCCATGGTTCCTCAAAACCTTACACACACCCCATTCCGCTCCGGCTGTTGACTAGGATGCTGTCAAAATGGTGCTAATGCAGGAAAGTCAACCATGATTGCCTAGTCACAATCGCTTGGTATTAGCGGGACAAAGGCCCGTGTAACTAACTTTGGGCAGCCTCCGAGACAAGTCGATTGGAAAGACAGAAGTCCCCTGTCAGATTCCGCACACAGTCTCAGTCCCTGCTCGGCTACCACGCAAGCGGCCGTAGCCCTGCAGACCGATAAGGTATATCACTATGCTATGAAACTGTCACTGCTTAGGTATTGGTGGTTGAGGGAAGGATGGTTTCATTAGGGAAAGTTGACTATCTATCACAGGCTTCCACGTCATCAACAGAATCCATTCTCCAAATCTGTTTCAATACGTAGCGCTGCCAACGTCTAGGCCCGAGCAAGAAACGATGTCTTTACTTGTGGTACACCTGTAGCTGCGTACCGTGCTCCACATCGCCCTCGAGTACAGACTAGTGACTGCAAATGCATATCCAGAGAGGATGGACCAATCAACCCGGTCACAGCAGTGCCAGTATCGGCGAATGAGGCCATAGCGTGGACCCCCATAAGGTCGCTATTGGTACGTCAGGCGGGTTACTTTTTTGTCGCAGTTTTTTAGCTCAGGATGCATCTATATCCAGTTCTCGGACCACCTGGGCGTACATAGCTGGAGTGGAGTCCTAGCGTAGTTGAAGGGATACGGTAAATATCCCGTCTTGCATGACGCCATAGACGACGTCGTGGTCTGATTGACCCTGCCGGAGTCGCCTAGCCGTCCGCCACACAACTGCACATCGGTAGCTTCAGGATTGAGTCCAAGTGGACTTGGATCGAGATCAACAAGGCCCAACCTCCTGGCTCATGGCACAAACTCCATATCGGTCGTAAGAAGCATATTGCAAGGATGCAAAGACGCTACATAGGCTCGTCTGCCGATGGGGGTCATAACATGATGTTCTGTACCAGGCGCACGGCTTTACGGGAAATGGCTGGGCCAGTCGCAAGCTGCGGCAGAAGCCACCATTGCACAGCTGTTGGTCTGTGCCGCCCAGTCTGTGGTCGATGCCGGCACGAACAACAGGTCTCCCGAGCTAGGAGCCGCTCCCTCTGGGGCCTCATGGGCCGAGCACTCAGAGCAGCCGTGCGACCGACTCGTTGACGTGGATGAGAAACCGAAACAGGTGCCCTCTCGGCCATTCTATTGGCAGGCATCATAGCGAAAATACGCCATGCGTCGGGGCTGTGATAACTCAAAAGCCCATGATCTGATTTGAAGCCGTCGTTTTAGTAGGGCAGCCTTCGGTACATGGTCTCGGGTCTTGTGCTGGCTGCTCTCAACCAAGCATTCGCCTAATCTTAGACATTGTGCTCACCTCACTTGGTTGGTCAATTTCTCCAACTGCCGACGCAATCAGTGCAGCCATTTCAACCGACCGGTAACGCTTCTGGTCTCGATGGTGCCAAGTCGATCTTGACCATCTTAAATGAGGATCAGCCGCTACGTGCTGGCAATCATGCAGCTAGTCTAGGCGACTAGGGCGTGCCGTTGATCTCAAACCCTGAATAAATGTACCAAGTTTAGCCGAACGCCCCACGGGCTCCAGCAGCCCGCCCGCTGTGGGCCCAAAAAGCAAAGAGAGGCAAAGGACGGGCGGTTCACATCAGTCAGGGTCTCCGACTTGATGATGACGGCGGGTGCAGCTATTTTGTATCCGGTTGCAATTGTGTCTCCCTTTGTGAGATCAAGTTTAGATATAAGCAGGAGCAGAAAAATATGTAGTCGAATATTGAATGATCGAGGTGCTTCAATCTACCCTAAAAAGACCATTGGATGTGGACGTGACTGGCGTTCTAACAAACCATATGCTAGGGGGCTTTGGCAATTTTGGGATCTAAGATGGGTTATTAGCATGAACGTCTATATGGATAGGGTAGGACTTTGCCAGGAAAGTGACAATGTTTTGAGATCTATTAGCAGAATCGTATCGGTTGCTAACCATGCCTCAGGGTGCCGCTGACAGAGGCTGTCCTGCAAGATATGGTTAAGCCGCATCAAATAGATCCGGCGCACATAGGTTACTGTATTGTTTTATTGGAAATTAAATCTTCGTTCGGGCTAGACTACGAGTTTCCAAATCACTGCCCAATGCAAAATGATGATTGTAGAATTCACCAACGGATGCAAAACGCGTCATGTCGGGACAACACTCTTCTAGGTTAAATGTAATTTATTTCTTTATTTACGCCACAACAATGGAGTCTATTAAGTTGATGAATATTAAGGGAATTGAGGTCTGGTTCTCATTCAGTACAGATTTTGATTGTAGGAGCGGCTTCTGTTCATCTCACTGGGTTTTAAGATATGCTGTAGCTTCTGCATCGATTCCATGAACATGTTGGAGGTTATTCCAGGGCAACGTATTATAGTTTTTCCAAACACCCCATGGGTGTACCCTTGGAAGCTCACAGGGTGGTACCCATATTCCGCCTTCCTAGGTCTCCAATGTGGCCTCTTCCTATCCCCAGTCGTCAGGGCCGTGCCATCTAAAGCATCTGTTTTCACACAACTTGACAAAGACGAACACAATAACTCAAGGTTTGTTGTCAGTCAGATATATGGTCATCTGACGCCATCTGTGTGATTTGTGTCTGTCATTCGGGTCATATATGTACCGTCTTGTGCCGGCATTCAAGACGTGCATTGGCTAGGTACTAGATTAAATATTGCCGTGCCCACTCCGTTTACAATTTCATACTACTGCAGACTACTGCATACAAATATTACCGATCGTACGGCACCTTGAATTCTGGGGGTGGGCCACGAAAGCAAATCGGACCCCAATACACGAAGTATCTGGCCAGATTTAGAGAGTGAACCTTCAACGGTTGCATTTAAGCCCAACCATGATGCCATTCCCAGTCTCTTGCACAATCACATATTCAACGTTAACATGATAGACTGTCTGGCGCTCAAATGTGCGATCGATTTCAGATTTAGAACGATTTCACTTCGCCTTGCGACTCTGCTATCATAGAATTCTTACTAGTGTCCACTGCTAACGATTTCACCTTTCCTATTCGGAACGAATTCACTATAGGATTCAGACATAATCGTCTGAAACGACCCATAAAAGCATGTCTGTCTAGCTTGCGTCCTCTTTGTACCGCGCCTGAGCCTGCTAGAGGTCAGAGCTGGTGGGGTCCGGACAACTCGCCGTGGCTGGTTGGTCTGATGATCTTTTGGCAGATTCAGTAGCCATTGAATCCTATTGGCTTCCACCATGATAGGTTATTGTCCAAACCCGAGAGTGTCTAATGATCAGTGGAATAAGCGATACAAGACATCATCTTCGTTGCATTTTCCTTGTTTTAAGAACATGACTGGGCCACTGCGACATCACCATGTCTAACTACTTTACACAATCAGTGAAAAGTTTTAAATCCTTAATTATTTGGTGAAATTTCCTCCTAATACCCATTAACAAAAGCCGGGTCTCGTGGGGACTGGCAAACTCTAGGCTCAAGGAATCCTATGTTTTGCAATAGGGGTTGAGCTTGGGAGATAGGTGTTATTGCGACCCGCTTTAGCCACCGAAGCTAGTGCGGGTAAGACAAGGATGAAACTCAGCACTCATGACGCTCAAAAGGTCATCCGGTGATGGGTCCCAGCGTGGGGGTCAGAGGTGTACATCAGCTCCTCATTTATCCCAGGCCTCTATACACACCTAAGCCCCAACGACTAAATCTCTTATCGGCACAGCCCCACCACCAACGCAGCTACGTCACCGATCAAGCTTCAAAAAAAACTAGGTTTCTTGAAACATTTCGCTTTCAACAATGTATTTTTCCAAACACGGTCATCCTCGCCACCACTGGTCTAGCTATTACCGCCCCATCTCAAATGAGAGACGGAACAGTCAACCTCCTTCAGGTAAGCCGTATAGGGTCCAAGGGCCACGTATCAGGATCTCGAAATTGCAATCAAGACGCTGAATTGTTTCCAAGGCTCGTGGTCGTTTACCAGGCGTCTGCCAATTTTCTTGCTTGTACGGTGATGATTCTGCGTGCGCTCGAGACGTAAGTTATTTACGACTAAAATTAAGAAAACAATAAGCATTGTTTGAATCTCAAAGGAACCCGATTCTTTGTTAGTGTCGTGGTTTAGCAAGAACTGGCGGCACTGTGAAGGCGGGTACGTGATGGTTACACACTCTGCTCTAACATTTCATAGAAAATGTGTGCCGACAAGCATAAGATTTCCGAATCCTTGCACCGATTTTTTCGTCAAATGCGGCACATATTTATCGACATAATTATAATTGGTTTATGAGTAATTGATTCTGTCATACACAAGCATATGAAGGTGATGACGACCGTAACAGGTTTTGCGAATCCTGCGTTCTAGCTCGACCTGCCCCATGCGAAATACATTTGCTCTTCCGGAGCCATATCATCCATTCCAAATATCAGATTTTCGGCCCTGCTGTACTTATCTCGGTCCAGCCGAATCTTGGGGAGCCCGACACATTGTCGATTTAGATTTACTTGGTGCATTAAATCCACGACAGCATCGATGTCATCCTGGCTCAGCGTCTCAACTTCGTAAGGCTCAGCCATCACCGGCCAAAACGTTGGACGGAATCCCGAGTATGTTCCTGTGGCGGAATAAGTGCAAGACTGCAAATCGACATTGATCAGGTTGGGGAGCTTGCTCATGGCTTGAAATATTTCCTCCCACATCTCTGTATGTAGCTCGACTTGAGCGAAGCAAACAGATTTGATCAAATGTGATGAGTTATTCATCAAGCTGACAAGGGTGTTGCCATTGAGTGACGTGCCCCGAAGACGAAGTGATTTGAGCTGGCGTGAGCTGAGAAAGGAGACCATGTCAAGATATATCACATTTGTGCCACTAATTGCCAGTGACTCTGTGTTTGTCGCATGTTGTGCAAAACTAACAACATGCAAGGCATACTTTTCGTTGGGTAAGAGTGCATTTTGTGGTTCTATCCTTTGGCGCCGATCCCGGTAGTCCACCAAGCTGGTGTATTCTTGAACATGCACGCCCAAATGTCGTAGACGCCCAAGGATGGTGTAGATTGAAATGGGCGCGTCGCTCTTAAGGAAGTGTCCAAAGTCATAGGCGAGAGGAAAGCTGAGGTCAAGTTCAGTCAGATTTGGGAGCGGTACTGTGTGCAAGGCCTGAGCGAGAGAGGTGGTCATGAGGTCTTTGGTATTGTGAGAGATGAATTGCGTGGTGTTGTAGACGAAGTCAAGGGAGGCGAGGTTGTGGAACTTCAGCAAGCATGGTGAAAGCAGTTTGGCCAGTTGCTCGGCATAGATGCGGATCTCGGTATGAAGCAGTTTGCAGTCAATGCCAATATCGATATGGCGAACATAGGATGCATAAGGACTCTGCGAGACATCTCTTAGGGCTAATAAACGTGAGAGGCCATGCTTTCCGTAAAAGGTGGCGTCAATGTGTTGGAACAGGCGCGGCGAGGCGCTATGGCAAAAGGCCTTGTTGACTAAGCGCAGAGCACGAAGCATTTGTCGAACATTTCTCGACTGGATTTTGTATTGGCGAGAGTCATTGTTCTGTTGGTGGGCCGAATCGCTGTCGGCTTCCAGGTAGAAGGTAATCTGTCACACAGATTAACGAAAATTATAGAATGGGGCATGGCCATTCTTACTGCATCAAGAATCTCAATTGGAATTTCCATATTGGATCGATCTCCACAAGGCGATGTTGATTCAATACGAGCTACAGTGAGCAGTCGTGCTGGCTTTGTGTTATGCCGGCATTAGATGCGGGGTTTTCCAGGTCTAGGTCACATGATTTGAATTTGCGAGCGAACTCGAAGCTTCAATCAACGACGACGAAAACGAAAGTTTCAGCTGTGATGATCGTCAAGGTCGGATTAAGGCCACGATCAAAGTGCGAGGTCCTTGTGGACTGGGTAACATCACCACGATGGTAGTAAAAGCCGTGGTTGTTACTTTTGGGGGTGGATATCTGGATATCCCAATGACTACACCGCCTAGTCAAATATTGACTTGGGACAACAGGGAAAACAAAGGGCTGTATGATGTTCTAGGGCATCCAAATTGAAGAAGATGATTCCAGATAAATATCAGAAATAATATCTAGGCAAAGGATGTTATGACCTTTAACATATCGATCCTAAGTATTCTGCCCATCCTTGAACTGGTCGACATTATGGTTACGTTGACAGTCGATTGATCATACAAGTGTAATTTTCCTTGGCTTAGAGTGCCTACTTAAAACACCCTCTCGTAACCAGGCATCGTCTACTACGAGTTCAATGATGCCCACACGTCGAAATGTCCCGCCCTCGGACACTTGCAGCAGCAAACCTTCCACATTCGCCGTATTCGGTGTTCGACTCAAATTATGCTTTTTCCGCTCGATGTTATGCTGTATGGGAAAGCAAAATAACGGCCCCTTACAGGCTTCCTTTGAATCGATGTTTGCCTCAATCATTTCTGCTCCTATCGCCACACATTCTTCTGAGAGTACAAGTTCTACCCTTCTCCCTTCTTGAGGCGAACGTAGAGCCCTCCAACGTGCAACTTCAATTGGCAACAGGTGGCCTTCCATGTCCAGCTCGCCGCTGAGGACTTGGCCCGATCCGTGGCGTCCTGAAGATTTGGTTTTACCCCTGATCACGGTTGCCAAAAGGGCTAATTCGGCGCCGCGGAAGCGATATTTCCACTTAGTTGAGAAGTCGATGGTTCCATATGTTGATGCCCAAGACCATGAGGGCGCGATGTAAGATTCATAGGGCCGACCTGCCGTTATCCACAACAATCCTGTAGGGAGGGACTCCATCCACATGCCGGCCAAGTAGGTATCATCACCAGCGGGGTACGCCAGCAGCCTAGCTTGAAGGTCACTGGCTAGACCGGAAAGAGCCACCAGCTTGTCCGTCTCGAACGTCAGATGGCAAGCGGAATATTCTTCCACAGCCCCCTCCCAGTCCATGAACAGCTGCTTGAGCGGGTCCTCGGATAGCCCTCGCATGGCACCATGAAGGGGCGGCCGCCAGAGCGGAGGAGGCGGCGATTCTACATTCACAGGAGACAGATCGCCCGGGAGCACGGCGCGCTCCGGGTGACTCTCACAACACCGACGCATATTGCATTCCCAAAACACTTGATTCAGGCCATAGTAAACTGTGCGAGGAGAAAGCAGTCGCTCCTGCAAAATCCACCCCCGGCTCATGAACGGGCTCTGATCAAACTCGGCAGCCCATTTATCAAACTTTTCCTCTTTGCGAACCACGACTTCGTATCTCGTCGAAGACTGGAACCTGCCTCTGCAAGTCCCTATCTTAACCTGCTCTGGATCTCGCGAGTAGAAAAGGCCTCCTTCGTCGTCCTTGGCGCCATGGGCCGCAATTGTCAGATAGCAGTTTTTAAAGACTTGGTGCATCTTTGATGACTCGTCAAGCCAATCCTGCTCCGAGTCCTGGATAATACACAACCGATCAATCCATAGATGATGTATATTTAGCTTTTCAATAACGGCGAACGCGTGCTGAAATGTGAGGGGTAGATTATCAATTGATTGAGGTCTCCTCATAAGATCAACATTACTGTGGAGTAGGCGAAATTTGGTATCTGCAGGCTCTGATCCCCAACAGTAGCTTAGAGTTGCATAAGAGGTGTTTACGGGGCAGTCATCACCGTCAATCAATCGAAATGTGTGGCCTTCGCCCCGAACCAATAACCTGCGAGGAAAGAAGCCAAGGGGGTTGCTGCAATTGTTGTGTGATTGTACGCATTCCGAGACCCAGCCTTGGATGGTAGACCAAGTCTGAGACGAGTCTGTGTGGGTATCGAGGTGAACTTGCAAGTCAGGATCGTCGCCTAAAGAGTCTTTAGTGAACACGCTCTATTCAGTATATCCGTCAGCAGATTAC
Source organism: Calonectria naviculata (assembly GCA_003031705.1). NCBI lineage: Eukaryota > Fungi > Ascomycota > Sordariomycetes > Hypocreales > Nectriaceae > Calonectria > Calonectria naviculata. The sequence continues at coordinate 1,753 of NAGG01000137.1, read as the reverse complement.
AACTCACTATCCACATTCACTAGCTGGCAAGGATGCAGTAGAGGGTTGAGGCGTGGGTTTGGGCCATCGTGTGTGCCGACAAACCCAAATCCAATGTCGTAGTGTAGCCCCGCGGAGTAGTCCTTTCCATGATTTAGGAACGAGAAAGAGGTCAGGTAACGTGTTCTACGTGGCTCATCATGCCCATTGGCTTCCAGACGCGCATGCAGCGGTTTGCAAATCTCGCATCCTTGGTCTGCAGAAGATACCAAGGATGCAAGGTCAAAGTGATGGCCAAACTCGAAGTGGAAGGGATGTTCCGTATTTATTCGCTCATCTGTAAGCACCGTCCATTAGAGCACATTGAACACGGCTTTGCATCCGAGAGGCTTACCCGACTCCCTGCAACTTCTATATACCGAAAATGAGCTGGATTCAATACTCGCGACAGACCCTGCGTCACTCTTGCTGTCGGCGACTGGGCCACGTTCGAACTCATCGTCGCTGTGGACGGGTTCATCCAATGCGGGATTCTTGGGTGTCTGGTGAATACTCGGATACTCGGTATGGCCGGATTCATCAACGGGTGACGGGAGAGACGAGAAGGCAATTTCTTGATTTTCATCGTCAGTGCTTGATTCAGTTTCGCTCGCGTCCGTGGTATTTCCCAGCCACCACCGGTGTGCCAATCTCGCTAGTCTTTCCGTCCCGTCTTCGTCCCATATCCCCTGCAGCCGGTATCTACATAATTCGCAAATCATTATAGGAGGGATTCAAGATTTACCCGCCTTGAGCAACGAGTCGAAATTGCCATCCAAAAATACGCGCCCGACCCGCCCGTCACGTTTCAGACCCCAAACCGCAAAGAGCGTCCTTGCAACACGTGACACCTTCGAGGATATGTTGCTGCTTGTTGCCTAGTGCTTACCATGGAGACCCAGACTACAAACCAATAAGGTGAGTGTAGCCGATTAGAAAACAGCTTCCCAATCTTGAGATGCCTCGACTGAGCATCTGACCTCCGACGATGAGCGGTGCGACCGTAGTGGAGACGGTTACCGTATAATCTCGCGATATTGACAACTGTTGTGGAGACAGAATTGACTCCACAAATCGCGGGAAACGTGCAGATGGCCAATTGAAAGTCGACGCTTGTTCCCAAAAAAGCAAAGGCGGTATCCACAACAGTTGTGAATATCGCGAGATTATACGGTAATACACTCCAGGGTAGGGGTCATGATTTTATCAATTTGCGTTTAACAAGAGACAACACGTAAAATATAGACCTAAAATAGGGACGGGATGAAGACGGGATTATTAAAATATCCTTCACGTGGAAATTGAGTGAAATAAGAAAGATAAAGTGAGATTTCAGACTTTGTGAGCTTTGTTTGAGTTGAGTTATAACTTTATAGGCCGATTTTCCCGGTACGCTGCTCAAGTTTTCACGCGACGTTGAGTTCTCACACAGTTAACCCGCTTCAGAACAAATTACAACCACAAATCAAACTTTTCTATCAATCCACCGTATTCGAACCCGATCAGCTCATAGTGTTGTTGAATGGCGGCTTTCATCAACAAATACAATCCGGTATGGTGTAGTAGCTAACATTTCGCGCTCCCATAACTTGAGAGATCAGTTCCGCGGAGCCCAGGGTTCGATTCCCTGTACCGGAGTTAGCTTCTATTTTTGTTTCTACGTCAAAAGACGCTAGATTTATTTTTGCTTAGGTTGGTGAGCGAATGAGCCTGCTTGATGTGATGTAACAATCGA